>CM039730.1:46693462-46875690 GCA_022539455.1 Dendrobium nobile
TTTGTATGGGGTATTATTATTTATTAAATAATATTCGGATGAATGTGCCCATTGACACTAAGACTTAATTCCGTAAAGTTCAAATTCTTAATTATTGAGATATTATTCATTTTGATGGACTGATTTCATAGTTTTATCATTCGTGTGTAACTTTCCAATATGTTATGCATCATAGGATTGCTCCTATACAAACATGCTTTAACTTTAGAGTTTTTATGCAACTCACCTTGGTCTTTGGGTTGGGAGCTTTGGCTTTCAACCAAGAGGACTTGGGTTTGAGTCTCACTTATGTGATGTGTGTGTGAGTTTGTCTTAATTGGCCTAAATATTCCCCCCCCCCAAGAAAAAAAAAACTTTAGATATTTTAAAGAAATCTAACTATTATATCAAAAGACACATCGATTTTTAAGAGTTTTACTTTGCTGAAGTGGTTTTAAACCCTGTAAGGCCTTTAGAGCAACTTGATGATAAAAAAAGTTAGTATCAAAGATATTTCATGTTTTATTCAAAATGTGATATTATTTTTTGAAATTACTCAAGAATTTTGAGAGTGGCAGAATGATAGCAATTGAGAGTTGATATATCATAAAAATTTGTCTTGATCGAGCACAAATCTAGAGGCAATTTTGCATTGAAAACTTTCAAATTAAAATTCGGGATCATTTGAGCTACGATTTAAACAAATTATAGTCAAACTGAACGAATCAAAAAGATTAACCCAAACACCAAATTTGACCCAATCCGAGGCCAAGTGGGTTCAAATCAAGGACACTAAGCGCATTTTGAAGGTTCAAACCATAAATTAAGCAATCAAATAATTTCCAAAAGTAACATGCTTATATTCGAATCGGCTGGCTCGTCGAGACAAATCCAACGAGCCCAAGATCATTGAATTCTGATATCATTAAGGCACTTAAATACTTGATAAACAGTCACTGAATAAAGGAGTTGATATAAGTTGTCCAACAAAACACTCCCAACATGTCTGATCTTCTTCCGATTTACTTATCATGCCACTCCCAAAAAATAATAAATACACCTTTTATTCCTCATTGATGGAAGAGGAAGCAAGGAAAAGAAGAAGATTTAAAAAAAATTTTAAAAATAAAAAAAAAAAAAAAAAGAAAAAAAAACAAAGATCTCTTCAAAAGATATCTACCAAAATTTCTTTTTTTTTTGTTTGGTTTTTATTTTATTAATGATACAAAACTCTACGAAACCATCTTCCAAAATCTCCTCTTTTTGACACAAAATTCTACCCAACTAACCACTAATCAAGTGCCTCTCCTCTCATTCGGAAGTGGGGCAAAAAAAAACCAAAGCTTTCCAACGAAAAGATTTTAATAAAACCCCTCATTGTAAAGCCTTCATATAACTCGTCGCATAAAACCTTTTAAACAAAAACAAATCTGATACCAATAATAAATCATCTCAACATATGCAAAACAAAATCATCTCCAATTAATGCTCACAATTCATTCCAAAGCTAAACAAAAAAAAAACTACTCCATGAAGTATGTCAAGCTCAATCTAAATCAAGTTAAGCTCACAAATGAACTATAAAGCAAATGTAGATTCTCTAATATTAGTAAAATGCGTCAAGTGGTTACGACAGTATGTAAAAGTAAATAATAATAAAGCATAGATCCCATGAAATTCACAATATGAACATAAGATAGAAGACATCTCAAGCTACAAATAAATAATAACACTAATAAAGAAATCTTGTATCAAAGTATAGAAATCTTTCAATAAATTATATAACCCTTGAATGAGTTTGCATATGTATTATCAAAGCCTGGATGCAAGTTGTCAAAGATACTTCTCTACTTTTGTGTTGAATACATATAAACAAATCATTTTGCCATGTTGAGATATGGAGAGTTAGCATAAGTATACACTCTAGTTTTTTTTTACAGGTAGAACATCAAAATGTACACATATGTGTCCAATAAAAAAAAAAAAAAACGACTTGCTTCATATTTCTTCACAAAACAAATGAACTCATATAAGTGTATTGCAAAGTAAGTATCCCAACCAACGCAGAGCAACTAGCATGGAAGTAACCACACTATAATATGGTGCTAGTTCTTCTCAGTTCATAAAATATTTGATTAAGGACTTCTAAATAATCAACATGCCTTACAAAATATAATTATTGAGATTTCTTTCATAAAAAAAAAAAAACATAAAATATAAGCCAGTCGAAGTCATCCACGAAGCTAAATGTTGGTAAATATGTAAATGTGCATTGATGGACTAGACAAGGTGTACAAAAACCTCATGCCAAGTATTCGACTCCAACCACATGCATGTATGAAAATAGGAGCGTGAATCTAACCCATATGGAATATCTTGAAACTCCACTTTAATCATCCATGAAGTTCTAATAGAGGTTTATCAGTGTTTAAAGTCTTTCGAGTACTTTCAATAATGACAAAATTTTGACACTTGTATGAGGTTCTGACAAACAACAGAGGAACTAATTCACTCAGAACATTTTCTTTTTTTTTTAGAAGTATTCCATTAAATAATCGATGCTCGATAATATAAAACTAAATAAATAAGATGATGCGGAAATCAAATTTCTACAACGCTCAACAAAAAGAGGCAAGAAGCACTGCTTACACGTAGAACACATGAAATCAATAGGCAATATTTGAGAACATTTATTCATGTGGACAACACATAGGGTATGGAAACGACATTCCCTTAATATAATTCGTTTCACTGCTAATGAAATCGTTGAATAATAGAAATACCCCTTTTTTTTATTTATGATGCGTTTAACTGTATGCCAATCAGAGATCTAATATGAAGACTTACATCAATTTAGAGGCTCAAAAGCCAATGCATGAGTGAAGAAGATAGATTAATTTTGCAAACATGGAACGATCAATGGAGAACAAACTCTCTAATCAATTGCAAACCATACAACGATGAGGGCTTATAAATATTTTTTGTACAAACTATCACCAACAATTTTCGACATAGAATGATTCTTAAAGTTCATTAACCGTATTCAAACTTTCTTGTTGCATGCCATTAAGAGTTCAAAGAAAACTTTAACTCAAAAGTTTGAAAGCAAATATGTATATAAGAAATATCAAATGACAATGAAATCTCTCAAGCAACATGACTCATGCTCGTAAAAAAAAAATCTTTAATTTGAAAGTATAAATTCTTCGTATAATCATGAACTTCGTGAGATATTACCCATATAAGGCTCCAACTTGCACCAGAGTACTATACCTCATCTCCAAATCAATTTGGAGTGTAAAATCCATCAAAATCAGCACATAAATCATCTCCAAAAACAGTTTGGAGCATTAACACAGGAAAAATCTGCATATATCTCACAAACAAACATTGACGAAAGCATCATAAAAGCTGTAGGAATTTCCACATAAAAGCAATAGGAGATTCGCCAAGTGCCATGGTGCTATCGTATAAAAACAGTGAGAAAGCCCCTCAAAATTGGCACTCGTTTCTCACAAAACCAGTGAAAAAGAAATCCATGAAAGCTGAGTGGGTTTTTCATAAAGAAGTGATACTTACCAATCATATCTTTCGCATAAATACCCAACAAGTGAGGAAGAAACATGTTTCGAATAAGCATAGAGGTATCTCATCATCCATTAACCTTGTAACTAAGCCTGATTCCTGTGATATAATTTGACAACTATAAAGCTCATGGTCGCTCTTCAACCAACTCTACACCGTACGCTATCAAAAGGTCTAAGGAAGCTTCCAACTATTGAAACATATATTTTTTTCTTCTTTTTCACCAGATTTACATTCGCAGACTCACAAAACCAAGAGGTAGCAAGATTTTGATAATCATAAGGAAGATATACCAATGCCATAATTCGCAAAGCAAAGAATCTCTAACAATCCCCTTATTATACTTTCCAACTTCCAAATCTCTTAAGCCCTTTCCAAAACACCTCATGAAAGAAAGAATGCAAACATATGGTTGCCTTAGTGAAGTGTCTTTCATAGCATAACTGAAGCGTTTGATGATAAACAAGTGTATGCCAAATCTCTATCTCATCTACTTACTCCAACTCAAAGTTTGTGTCGAATGAATTTAAAAACGCAACAAATTAGCCTATGTCGATCTTCCCCACTCATGGCATGAATCCACAAAAATAGATAAAAAAAGAAGGCAAATAAATTTATTATGCCATTTTAGATTATCTCAAGAACATGAATGAAAACTATTCTTCATATTCCATAGAGGAGGAACCCACTATTATGTTAATGGCTTCATCAATACAGCAAGAGAAAGTAATCCCATTGTTCAAAACGATGTTTGATACTCATAAGCGCATTTCAACAAGCCTCTGTATAAACAAATTCACCACATAAAGCCTTAATGCAAGCAAATACTTATGGCTTTTCTTTGGGAGCATTCCATCAAACACTTGATGTGCAGTGTTTACTAGGAGATCTAAATAGAATTTTACACACTTTCAAGTTCACACTTAAAGTTCTAAACCACATAGTATGAATCAAGATGACATAACTTCCCACTGTCAATTAAATTCAAATCAACAAATAGGAGAAGCATAGGGGATCAACACATAAAGACCCCACTACGCAAGCTGCCATGAGATCAATTATACGAAGAATAAGAGCACTCATTAAGAATAAAAGGGATTGAGGGTGTGATGACATACACACCCTAGTAGGTCAATCCACGCTTAAAGCTTAACCAAGATGAAATTCCACATAGATATGACTTGCTACTAACTAAAATAGCTTACAAAATTTAGATTTTGAATAAGAGAAAACTATGATAGCTAGAGTGGAGGAAGGAGACTAAGCAGGAGAAGGAGGAAAAGGAGAAGTAAAAGAAGAAGGAGAATAAGGAGAAGAAGAAGAGAAAGAAGACTCACAGAGGGGGGTTCGAATTTGGTCTGGGCGGCGTCGGCCTCCCCTGGGCTTCGCGAACTGGAGCGGGAGCAAGGCGTGAGGGCTTCGGCTTCTCGTGCGGGTGCCGACCGAGAGCGACAGAGGGGGAGAGGGCTCTGATTCGTGCACAGGGAGCGACGGTTGGATTCGATCCAGGCCTGCGGAGCAGGGAAGCCGGCGATCCAAACAGCCGAGTGAAGCGTCGGCTTCGGGTCTAGGTCGGAGGAAGAGAACAGGGGGCGGCTGTCGTCGGCGAGGGGACTAGCTCAGTTCGGGCACGCGAAGTCGGGAGAGCCAGGGGGCTTGGGGTCGGACGGGTTGAGCGAAAGACCGAGAGAGAGCGAGTGAGAGAGCGTGAGAGAGTCAGAAGAAGAGAATGAGCGTCGATGCCCAACTCAAAGCCTTCGTTCCGAGTAAATCAATCCCGTTGCCGAAAGAGGAAGCCCGCCAATTTCGTCATCGCGCTCCAGCCTCCGAAAACCTCCTAAAATGGCTTTGCTCACTGCTCGATGCCCGTTCGGATCTGCAGAAGATCGCTGCGACGCGGGATATCAGCTGAAACGAAAATCCTCGTTTTATCGCAACCGCTAAAGGAATTACTTGATTTAGGGAATGGATTCAAATTAAGCCAAAAAGTGGATTGGGATTTAATTAGAATTAATTTGGGCTGAATTAGGTTGGGTTGGGTATGAATTAGATTCAGATTGAGTCGATTTAGAATTAGGCTAGGTTCGATCGATTTCATCAAAACAAGTTGAACACGAATTGAAATTGATTTGGAACAAATCGAGCTCGTCTCGGTCAAAACAAACGGCTCGGGCTTGAATGAAAAAGGATCGAGTCAAATTAACATCAATTCGGATCGATTCGGGATCAAATTGGGCTCGATGAGGTCTAACCGCATTGATTGAATGCGCTCGAGAACACTCGAGCGAAAAACGAGGTCAACAAACGGACCCCCAACAGGTGCGGCGAACAACAAGTGAACCGTACATGTTGGCGTTGACCTTCCTAACTTTAGGAAGATACAACCTCAAGGTCAACTAATCTGAAAATCACTAAGAGTATGCAATCAATAAAGAACCCAAAGGAAATTCAACGATCATTTGGAGCGCACATCTAAGATGACGAGAAGAGAAGAGATCCAATAATAGCCTGATCATTAAATCAAATAGCAAGGTAATAGCCATAGAAAATCCATAAGGCAGAATGATCAAAGATAACAAGATCATCTATCTGCATGACCGCATCACAACAGCAGAGCAGAAGAAGGGTTTTTTATGCTCTCATGAGCGGAACAACATCACAAAGAGCCAATGGAGCATCAATAAGCAGCTAAACATAAGTCAAAAGGTGAGGGAAAAGAAGATCAACAATTACTCAAACATCAATCTGACGGTGATATAAAGGGGACAAAGAAAGTACCTTCGCCCGGCCATAGGCCCCGAAACAGCGAAGTTCTTACCCGATCGTAGGTCTGGCGGTAAGATAAAGCAGAAAGAGAAGGTCACCCGACTATGGTCCGTCGGTGAAGAGAGGAGGTAACATCCTTGCTCGGCCATAGGCCCCGAAACAGCAAGGCTCCTACCCGACCATAGGTCCGTCGGTAGAAGAAAAGGGTCACAAACCGAACAATCACTCGACCATAGGTCTGTCAGTGAAGAAAAGAAGAAGTACACTCGCTCGGCCATAGGCCCCGAAACAGCGAGGTTCTTACCCGACCATAGGTCTGTCGGTAAGAGAAGTCACCCGACCACCGGTCTGTCGGTGAAGAAAAGAAGAACAACACTCGCTCGGCCATAGGCCCCGAAACAGCAAGATTCCTACCCGACCATAGGTCTGTCGGTAGAAGAGAAGTCACCCGACCACCGGTCTGTCGGTGAAGAAAAGAAGAACAACACTCGCTCGGCCATAGGCCCCGAAACAGCAAGGTTCCTACCCGACCATAGGTCTATCGGTAGAAGAGAAGTCACCCGACCACCGGTCTGTCGGTGAAGAAAAGAAGAACAACACTCGCTCGGCCATAGGCCCCGAAACAGCAAGGTTCCTACCCGACCATAGGTCTATCGGTAGAAGAGAAGTCACCCGACCACCGGTCTGTCGGTGAAGAAAAGAAGAACAACACTCGCTCGGCCATAGGCCCCGAAACAGCAAGTTTCCTACCCGACCATAGGTCTATCGGTAGAAGAGAAGTCACCCGACCACCGGTCTGTCGGTGAAGAAAAGAAGAACAACACTCGCTCGGCCATAGGCCCCGAAACAGCAAGTTTCCTACCCGACCATAGGTCTGTCGGTAGAAGAGAAGTCACCCGACCACCGGTCTGTCGGTGAAGAAAAGAAGAACAACACTCGCTCGGCCATAGGCCCCGAAACAGCAAGGTTCCTACCCGACCATAGGTCTGTCGGTAAGATAAAGCGAAAACTCAACAACCCCCTAACAGGTAAAATGGAAACAGGGGGAATGAAGAGGTGGTGAAGTGTACCTCCCAGGAACTCTGTCGGGTAACCAACCAAAAGCCCGATGTCCACCCGACCATAGGTCCGTCGATAGGACAAAACGGGAAGCTCAACATCTATCCGGCCATAGGTCTGTCGATAGGATGAAGAGGAAAGATCCACCTTTGCTCGGCCATAGGTCTGACAGCAAAGTCTCTACCCGACCATAGGTCTGTCGGTAGAATAAAGGTAAGCTCAACAATCACCCGACCATCGGTTTGTCGGTGAAGTGGAGAGGAACAACCTCGCTCGGCCATAGGCCCCGAAACAGCGAGATTCCTGCCCGACCATAGGTCTGTCGGTAGGAAAAAAAGAGAACATTCAACAACCCCCCCAACGCATATGTGCGTGGTGCTGTGGGGAAGACAAAGAGATAGGTAATTCATCATCATCCAAGAAATCTCAAACTTATATTCTAGTTACCACATGGTAGAGGACAAATCGTCGTGGCCATGAGTAATTTAAATACAAGTAGAGTTTCTTTAGGTAAAATTAATATCATGAAATAATCGGTCGATATACGTCTCTCTAAAAAGAGGAACATATAAACAACCGAGCAAGAAGAAAGATATCGTATCAAAAGAGCGAGTGAAGTGGCGAGGGAACATGCTTGCCACTAAGAGTCACAATCACATCCGAGATTAATAATTACAAGAGGAATCACAGCGGTAACACCCAAATTAACTGTTGGGACCCTGTGAGAAGTATAAGCAATGTTTATGCGTTCAAAGAGATTGCTCTTTTAATTGCAAACCAGCTCTCAATGAGCGATTATGTTGCTAAATGGATTGACTTTCTACTAGAAGATCAAAAATCCACTCAGAAATGATGTTAACCTCTAGAATAAGATGTACCACATCACAAGTAAGGGAGGGTAACATCCAATTAATAAGTGATGATAATGGAAGAAATGGACCCAGTCATCCCCTAAGCAATCAATCAAACATGCTTTAAGGAGGGAGAAAGGAAGAAATCTGGAGGAACTTTGGGCTCTTGGAGTGTAGAACTGGGTTCCACCTGTGACAAGGGCTACCGATTTTTTTCTCAACTAAGAGCTTCCCTCTCCTTTTTATTATATATATATATATATAGTATTTTTTTTTTTTTTTTTTTTTAATGTTCACAGTTATAGATCAAGCGTACTGGAACATAAAGAGGGGAAAATTATTGACTTTGATAACCCAGGCCATACTCGCCACATGAGTAAAACTGGGAAGAGAGAAATATTACGACAACAAGAATTTGTAGAGAAATTCACAAAGTGATAATGGATCAACATCGTCACATTTGACAAATATAAATCAAGGATGGACCCAGTATCACATTTCATAAAGGATTCGAGTTAGTAGTTTTGATATCCCAGACCACACTTGAAGATAACAAGTGAAACTGGGGAAGTCAACCCTTAAAAGGGAACTAAAAAAGAAAGGTTTGCGCAACAACATTAAAGTGATTAGTAAATTTGGACGTAAGCACAAAATATCCCTACGGCGCATTTACACACAACCCCTAAGGAGAATCTCATACTTTGCATGACGAACATCACGTGGTAGAGGACAAATCGTCGTGGCCACGGACTGCCGAAAAGTATAAGAAATCTTTTAGAGTCATATCTATACAGAGGAATATTTACAAGTGGCGGGGGATGCCCCTTGCGATGTGCAAACTCAAGCGTAGTAATTTCTTAAGTACTGCCCATTAATGACAGGCATGGGATGAACACCATTCGCATCAACTAGCAAATAAGATCCACCTTCGTATACTTGCTCTACAACAAATGGGCCTTCCCAAATGGGCTCGAACTTACCACCTCGACGACGACGTGAGATGATAGGCCTACGCAAGACAAGGACTAACTCACCGACCTGAAAAGTACGGGGTCGGACGAGACGGTCATGGGCCTGGGCCATCCGGGCCTGATATAACTTAAGGTTCTGATGAGCTTGCAAACGGAGCTCTTCTAAACCATCAAGTTCTTCCAACCGTAGTCGGGCGTTATCCTCGCGAGACAAATTGTGGCTAACTGCTACACGCAATGAAGGGAGCTCAACCTCCAGTGGGAGGATAGCTTCAACCCCAAAAGCTAAAGCATATGGTGTACACTGAGTAGGAGTACGGTATGTAGTCCTATAGGCCCATAATGCTTCAGGCAATTTGTCGTGCCATTCTCTTTTATTTGCCACAAGTATCTTCCTTATCAACTGGACTAAAGTCTTATTGAATGCTTCAGCCAAACCATTAGCCCTAGGATAGTAAATCGAGGAATAACGCCAATTTATGTTATGGCGGCGGGCAAACCTAGCAATTTTGGTGCTTCTAAAAGACGGGCCGTTATCTGAAATTATACGGCGCGGAACACCAAAACGGTAGACAACATGATCGTGGAAGAAACGCATCACATCTTCTGATTTAACTTCCTTAAGTGGGATAGCTTCTGCCCACTTAGAGAAGTAATCAGTAGCAGCCAGGATAAACCTATGACCCTTAGAAGAAGGAGGGTCAATAGGACCTACTACATCCGTGCCCCAACTCTCGAAAGGCCAGGAAGACACAGTGGGGTGCAACGGATTAGGAGGTTGGTGAATAACAGTATTATGAATCTGGCATTGGTGGCACTTCCTAGCGTGCTCCATACAATCACGGATCATCGTCGGCCAGTAATAACCAAGGCGTTTAATTCTGACCTTCATCTTAGGTCCGGACTGATGAGCACCACAAAGTCCCTCATGTACTTCGCCCATGACTTTACGAGCCTCCTCGTTGTTGAGGCAACGCAACCACATCTGGTCAAAAGAGCGTCGGTACAGGGTTTCATTCACATAGGAGAAGGACAAAGCTCTCTTTCTAATCTGAGCAGCAAGAGAGCGATCGTCCGGAAGTTTACCACGCTTCAAGTACTCCACAAAAGGGACTCTCCAATCTGACTCTTCCTCAACAGCGCACACTGTGAGGGTCTGATCGGGAGAAGACAAGTCCGCGGGACATAAGGCTTGACGATACTGAACAACAACTGACACCGGATTTCCATTCGGGTCGGACAACTCCTTAGCAAGTTTAGCTAGTGCATCCGCTCTACCATTCTCAGATCGAGGGACTCTAACTAAAGTCACTTCAGGGATCAAACACAAGAGCTCCATTGCCCTATCGTGGTAAGGCAAAAGCTCAGGTTTGAGAACTTTGAAAATTCCAGCTACTTGATTAATAATTAGTTGGGAATCTCCAAAAATCTTAACCCGCACAATGCTCATCTGAATGGCCAACTCGAGTCCTACAATCAAAGCTTCGTACTCAGCTTCATTATTAGTACGAGGCTCAGAAAGACTGTAAGAGTAACGAAGGGTGTGGCCTTCAGGAGACACAAAGACAAGCCCCAAACCTACCCTAACTACAGGAGTTTCGTAAGGTCGTAATGATTTGATGGAGGAGGCTCCATCAAAGTAAAACTCCCAAGTAGGGGACTCCTGCTCTTCCACGCTCATGACTAATTCATCGGGCAAATCGTCATTAAGTGGGGAATCCGCAGGGATAGGGTGAGAAGCAAGAAAGTCAGCTAGAGCCTGTCCTTTGACGGCCCGCTGAGGGACATATGTAATGTCAAACTGCAATAAAATCATGGACCAACGTGCTAGACGACCTGACAAAGTCGGACGGGTCATCAGGTATTGCAAAGGGTTAACTCGAGAAATCAAACTGATCTTGTGTGAGAGCATATAGTGTCTGAGCTTCTGCACAGCAAAGATCAAAGCCAAACATTGCTTTTCCATTGCCGGGTATTTTAGCTCTGCAGGAATTAATCGTCTGCTAAGGTAGTACAAGGCGTTCTCTTTGCCTTCCTCATTTTCTTGAGCTAAAAGTGCACCAAGTGACTCATCCAAGGCAGTAGTGTAAAGAATCAATGGTTTACCAGGGATGGGTGCAGCTAACACTGGGGGATTTATCAAGTAGCGCTTTATGCTCTCAAAGGCCTCCTGACAATTCTTATCCCAATGAAAGCGGGCATCCTTCTTCGCTAGAGCAGCGAAAGGATGACATCTACCGGCCAAATTGGAGATAAATCTCCGCAAGAAAGCGAGCTTACCCTGAAAAGACCTCAACTGGGTAAGACTCCTAGGGGGTTTCAAGTCCACTATGGCTTTGATCATGGAGGGGTCAATCTCAATGCCACGGTAACGAACAATAAAACCAAGAAACTTCCCCGCACTAACTCCAAATGCGCATTTTAGGGGATTCATCTTCAAATCATGCTTTCTTAAGCGCTCAAAAACGATTCGTAGGTCTCGGAGGTGATCACTACGGACCTTGCTTTTGACCACTAAATCATCCACATAGCATTCAACTTGCTCATGAATCAACTCATCAAAAATGATAGTCATGGCACGTTGATAGGTGGCCCCGGCATTCTTGAGGCCAAAGGGCATCACCTTGTAACAAAACACACCGATGGGGGTGCGAAAGGCAGTGAATTTCTCATCTTCAGGGGCCATCTTTATCTGATTGTAACCAGATGAACCATCCATGAAGGAGAAAATGCTATGGGACGAAGCAATATCAACCATGAGTTCAGGGATGGGAAGAGGGAAATCGTCCTTAGGACATGCCTTATTCAAATCACGGAAGTCAATACAGACACGAATTTGACCATTCTTCTTCCGGACTGAAACAACATTGGCAAGCCAAGTGGGATACTTCTCTTCACGAACAAAACCAGCTTCTATAAGCTTCTTAGTCTCGGCTGTCACCTGTTGTTCAATCTCTAACCTCATCCGACGAGGTGACTGCTTGACAGGGACTGCATCAGGACTAATAGCTAACTTATGGACTGCTACTTCCGGATCCAAACCGGGCATCTCCGTATAGTTCCAGGCAAAGCAATCCTTAAACTCAGAAATGAGTGCAACATACTCTTGAGCCTCTGATTCGGATAACAAAGCACTATGAAAGATAGGCCGAGGATCCGATTCAGTGCCCAAATTGATCTTGCACAATTCGTCCATGGCAGAACTGGCGCCATCTTCGAATTCACGCGGGGCTTCAAGGACCCTGTCCTCATTCTCCTCCGGGTCTTCATCATCGGAGATGGAAACAACCGGATAAGAATGCGAGACAACCTGAATGCTGGCGGAAGGGGACTGATCTTCTTGAGAATAGCCTATACCCTGCCCAGTTCGAGGAAAATCAGTTCGCCAAATACGGGCTTGCTGTTGGGCTTGTCTACCTGACCAAGTCGAAGGGACAAGACCTCGCTCAACAAAGTTATCAACAGCAGGGGAAAAGTACCGGGGAACTGGCATGATCTCATCATCCACAGTGGATTCCACAGGACCCTGTATATCAGTACTCTGTGGGACACCTACACTATGGAACAACGATGCATGCCAAGCAGATTGTGCTGGCACATAGAGGGTATGCAGCTCTTGTACAGAGCGCCTATCTACGGGTAGTGCACCACGGACACTGGCGGAAGGTGTAGGGGAAGGTTGAGGAGGAGATTCCTCAATTCTCATCCCATACATCTGACGAGAAAGGGATTGTTGGCTAGTAGTCTGACGTCCGACATCTCCGTCGTCGTCTGAATCACTATCAACAACTAGACCACCTTGAGGTATCAAACTCCTGTGGAAAGTGGGATAGGAATTGTGATCAACACTAAAGGCGGGCAAAGGGACTGAGTGACGAGGAACATCAATCATCTCATCATCAGAGTCAGACTCAACAATCAAAGGGGAAGTGTACAAGTGCGAAGGAGGAGGGATTCGAGTATCAAAGTTCCTCGGAGGGCGAACTGACTCTCTACCTCGACCCCTACCACGCAATCCCCTACCTCTACTAGGGGAGCATCGCGCCTGACTACAAACCGTAAAGATTCATTCAGGTCTTCAGTGGAAACATCTGCCTCAATCCTAACCTGTGATGGACCCTGTGCTGGTGACTGTATAGGACCCTGTGCAAGCGGCTGCATAGGACCCTGTACAGTACTAGTAGGTATCACTGGTGACTGGGCAGGGGGAGGTCTACGAGCTTTCCGAGGCATGTAATGCTCGGCATCATCATAAATGGAGACTTCATGCACGGCAAAAGGTTGAATATCTCCAAGGATGGAAAACTCTACGTCATTCCTCATATACTTCATGCACTGGTGCAGTGTAGAAGGCACCATTCCATATTCATGTATCCAAGGCCTTCCTAAGAGAGCCTTGTATGAGGTATCTGCCTCAATAACATGAAACTTCGCCTCAGTCAAAAGATCTCCGAAACGCAAGGGCAAAGTGATGGAACCTAGAGCTCGTTGACCTTGATCATTGAAACCCTTCAGCATAATCTTGTCTGAAGTGAGCTTCAAATGACCAAGGGAGAGACTCTGTAGGGTGGCATGATTAAGGATATTAACTGAAGCTCCTTGGTCAATGAGGACCCTGTTCAACTCATAACCATTTACTTCAGTGGTGACGTACAAGAGACGGTTGTGATCAGGAGTCCCTAAAAGAAGATCCTGGTCTGAAAAGGTAATGCATGGCATTTCTTTCAAATAGCATGCATCCTTAACTGACTCAGTGGCAAAGAAGGCTTGATAAGACTCTGGTTCAAGCAAGGCTTTCACCAAAGTCTCTCTCAAGTCAGAAGACATCATAAGTGCATCGTAAACACTAAGAAGAGAAGGAATCTTTCTCAAATGAGCCAACACATTGTAATCAACATCCAACTGAGGGCCTTTTCCCTTCTCCTTAGCAGGTGCTTGAGGAGGAGGGATGGGATCATCCTGTTGGGTAATGATATTTCTATCTTTTTCTTTATTATTTTTGGCCATTTTAGGTGGTAGGACCTTACCTGAACGCAACTGTATCTCTCGTATTGAATCAGATTCAATAGAGGACTCATTTGGCTCAGGTGACATGGCTTGTGTTGGTTCATTAAGAAGTGACTGAGGAGTGTTCTCGGATTCATCTTCTGAATCCATGTAACAACCTCCTTCAGGAATAGCAAACACAGGGTCTTCCTCACACTCAAACTCTTCTCCAAAAGAAGGATCATCATCATTATTTTCAGAAATAAATAAAACAGAAGAAGAACAAGTGCTAGAAAAAGTAGAACTAGAAGAAGGAAGACACCAAAAATAGCCAGAATCGTTTTCTTCCATTAATTCATCATCAGTTGAAGGGAGAACAAAATCCTTCAGCGTAAGTGCTGGAAGAGATCCTGTCTTCCCCTCAGAAGTTACAACAAATTTTTCTCTTTCATACATCTTTCTAGTACAAATAGAAGTAGTAGAAATGTGCTCAGTAGGCACTACAACAGAAGAAGTAGAAAAAGAAACTGGCAAAACAACTGGGCTGGCAACTGTCGACTTGGCCTGTGGGGGCCTCCTCTCAACTGCCTCTGAACTCTGAACTGCCCGTCTGATCATACCCCTTGTCTTGCGAGAGAGTGCAAGCTGCCACTCCTCCCCAGAACTAAGAGGTGCTTTACTGTCACTGCTCTGAACACCACACTGACTGTCACACTGACTGGAGCTGGTAATCATCTGAACTATCTGGGCCACCTTTCCTTGAGGATGTACCAAGTCACTTTCCTGCAAGTGAATCTCACCATTTGCCATAAGACTCTCTACTTTGTCTTTGAATACATAGCAATCTTCAAGAACATGTCCAATATGGCGATGAAAAGGGCAATAAAGTGGATGATCTATTTGCCCTTCTTCTCCTGGCTTCTTATTGAATGGGAATCTCAAAATATCTTTCTTAACAAGGAATTTAAAAATCTTTTTTATACTTTCCCTTTTAAAGGGATATTCCTTGTTAAGCTTCTCCTGTAGGAACTGCTGACTCTCTGGAGTCCTATAGGAGGGTCTAAGCTGCTGACCCTGTGGTCGTGGCTGAAACTGAATAGGTGGCTGTACTGGTGGTGGTAACGGAGGTCGGGGCTGAAACTGAGGTCGTGGTGGTGGTGGACGCTGTGGTGCTGAACTAACCATGGGCCTCTTGCCCTTATCATGAGCATCAGAAGTACTATGCACTTCTCCCTTCTTAGGAGGTGGTCCTCCAGAAAACTCCAAACGCTGAGGTCTACGGATGGGTTGACTCTCAGCCTTAGGAGGGACTGCACTGGGTATGCTGTCCTGCAGGCTGGTGACTTTGGTTAACAACTTCTGAAAGGTTCGGATGCTAAAACCTTTCAGGTACGGAGCGATAGGACCATCAATATTCTTCAATAGAATCTCAACTGCGTGCTGCTCTTGCAATTGAGGTTCACACTGAAGACTAAAGTTTCTCCACCTAACTATATAGTTAAGTAGAGACTCGTGAGGGCGCTGTCTGGTCACTACCAACTCACCAACAGTCACTCTATGCTCGGTACTAATGAATCTCTGCACAAATAACTGCTCCATCTCGGCAAAGGTACGAACTGAATCATTAGGGAGATCGGCATACCACTCAAATGCCACTCCCCCTAAGCTACTGACAAACAATCTCAGCATCAATGCATCATTTCCTCCAATGTTACAACATATGGCCCGATATTGAGCCACATGTTGTTTTGGGTTTCCAAACCCATCAAAAACTCGAAAGCGGGGAGGAACGAAACCAGCGGGGTAAGGCTCCCGCTCGTACTCTACCGGGTAGGGGCGACCTCTACTAACAGAATCTCCAGACTTCCTAGAAGCTATAGCCTGGTCAACTCTCTGTGCAATCATGTCCTGAATCTGAACTGGTGACAGCTGAACCGACTGACTCTGAACTGGTGCACTCAACTGCACTGCTGGTGGAGACATCGGAACCGTCCTCTGGACTCTATCAACTCTAACAGGCTCTGGGGCTGGCGACTGTGGTGCTACTGGCTCGTCTCTGGATGTAGTAGGAGTAACTACATCCATGACATGGGGTGTAGCCCCCAACGCCGTCAACTGGGCGGTCATCGCCGCCATGGCTCTGGCCATCTCCGCCATCTGAGTTTGTAACTGCAACACTGTAACATCCGTGTCTACTGAACGGGGAGGTCCACCTTGTGCTGAGGTGGAAGGTACATCAGCCTCCCCTTGCTCCTCTAAATCATCATACTGATCATGCTGCTCATCTGACGTGCCTCGTCTCGTGACAACACAAACACGGTGAACGGGGATGTCTTCGTCTGACTCCTCTGTAAGCAAGTCATCATCGGAGAGGGTCTGACAAAGGGCATCTATGTACGGACCCATAGGAAAAGAAATCCTAAGGGGACTAGAAGCAGCAACTGGCTCCGCTCGAGCTGGGGCACTACTATCAACATCTACTGCATCAACATCCATCTGAACTGGTACCGACACTGAAGGGACTGTGTCAACTCTACGAATCGTACCAACAGTCTGCTCTGTCTCAACAGGTTCATCCACCTGTCGACGTCTCCAAACCCATCTACTACGACGGGACCCGGTAGGAACATCTAACTGAGTGGAGGGGGCAACAACAACTGACCCAAGCTGGGGTCGGACAGGCTCTAACTGTGGGCGACGTCCGTGACGGCGAGGGCGTCGTCCAACAGCAGGGGCACCTGCCTGAGGTCTATCAGTGGGAACAACTCTGGTCTGCTGTCGTGGTGGCTGTCCTCTCTGCCACCGGTAACTCTGCCTAACTGACTGCCGCTGTAACTGAGAATGCACCTGAGAGATCTGATGGAGTAACCTCTCCTCACTAACACGACCTCTACCGCGCGCTGAACGGATAATGCTTCGGATCCTCTGAGTGAGGGTCCGAGTGACAGTATCCCTGGGGACTCGAGCGCGAGGAAGAGTAGTGGGGACAGGAGGGGCTGCTGCAATACGGGCAGCGTCCTCCTCGTCACCACTATGTACTAGAGGGGAAAAGCGTCCTCCCTGGACTGCGTCGATCTCAGGGGCGACTACAACATCGGGAACTGGGGTAACTACTCGTCTACGTGGCTCCCGCTGTAAGGGAACCATTCTCTGCTGAACCGGCTCCTGCTGAGCCACAGAATCTGCCATCCGCTGAACAGCCGCATCGGACGCTGCTAATCGCAATCTCCTGTTCCTATTCCTTCTAGCCCTTCTCCCAAGGCCAGAGGTGGAGGAAGAAGCTACATCAGTACCCACATACTGTACTAGAGGAACAGGAACTACTGACTGAGGGGGTGTCGGGGTCTCCTCGGCAATCTCAGGGTGAGACAACCGGGTGAAAACAGAAACCCGACGAGTAGGAGGTGGAGGAAGCTCGGCCTGAGCAACCCTCTTCCTCGAAGTGGAAGGAGGAGGGGAGACCCGAGCACGAGCAGCCCCTACCGGAACAACAGGTAAAGGAACTGCTACTGGCTGCCGGCGCTGAGGGGCCGGGGCTACACGAACAACAGGAGCGACAGGCGCTGGTCGCCTGACCGCTGGACGAACGGGGTGAACAGGGAGTGGCCTAGGCACTGGCTGCCTAGCCACCGGGCGCACTGGCTGCGTACGAACTGCAACTGGACGAACGGGTGCCCGGGCTGGCTGCCGAGCAACAGGTCTTCCAAAAGGTCGCATAGCTGCGCGTCCTCTCCTCTGAGGTGGAGAGAATGCGGCAGCCTCGGAGGGGGTCGGCCCGCCAAGAGTGACGTACGCCGAATCAGTGAAGGATCCAAAGGTGATCCCCCCCGCCGGTGGGCTCGTCAACAGGGACTCGGGAAGTGTCACCCGTGAGTCAGAGCCAAAACAAAAGGTAACGGACGGACCCGAATACGCCATTTCTACTGTCTGCTAGCACAAACAATAAGAATTAGCGTAAACGAAAGCACCAGAAGGAACGAGAAAGAACGGGACGGAATAGCCTATAAAGGCTAGAAGAGGAAGAACCTAACTAAGGAACACTAAACCCGGAGTACACACAGAGGAAGATAATTTATCATCCGAAGATGGAGAGAGAAACCTGTCCCACCGTGGTCGCCAGAAATCTGTGGGTCTCCGAAAGGGTTCCGCTCGTGTGGTTCGAATGCAAAGAGTACGATCACACTATCCCGTAGGACAAAATGGTCGTAGACCTTTACAATCGACACAAGCAGGCCGATGGAAGAGCAGATGGAGTTATAGATACGATTAGCCATGGAGGATAGCGGCTTTCACCTACCAACCTCGATGGATAATAATATCTATAACCCAAAAGTTCACGAGATTTCCCCCATTCGATACATCAGCTCGAATAGGGTTTATTTGATTGTGGGGATCGGTTTCCTACGGGCGCAAGCCCCCGTAGTTAATTACATCCTAAGCCTTGACTTAGGAAAACTCTCGATTAAGGATGTTAGATTATCTTCTCTAAAGTGGGTTTAGTGCAAGGGATTTCTAGGTCTTCCTAATCAAAGGGGAATGTCCCAACTTGGCTCGATCAGTCATACAAGGTTCCGTCAACATCCGGCCGGCTAGGAGAAGTGAAAACTGGAGAAAAAGAAGAGAGGCAAAGCATCTCAAACAAACACGAGAGAAAGAAGGAAGTGGCGTCATCTGTGTGACGCGGATGGGTAGGATTTATAGCTTTCAGGAGGAAGGAAAGCTTACCCACCAATAAGGTGTATAGTGGTTCACTCGTACCACTCACCTTTAGACCCTAAATCTATAAAAGATGCAGTGTTGTACAAACAACGCTAACATCTACGACCTAGCTAATGCGATCTGGACTTACTCCTTGTCTGACAAAGAAAGCCAGCTAAAACCACCTAGTCGTATAAGATCCATGCTGTCCAGTCTTTATGAAGAAGGGTGGGTAGTTTAGACACTGAAATTTGGGATCGACAACTAGAGAAATTTCCTAAGAGATCCCACACTTATGAGTGGTGTAATGCTCCTAAGACTAATGCAATTAAATCTTAATTTTAATTAGTTACTAATGCAATTTATGCTGGTTAAAGTCTCCAAATCAGATATGTATGAATTTTAAAAAGGCTTTATAAAATAATTTTGAATGACTAAACTTCCCCAGGTCCGGCACTTCATCCTCATAGGCCAGATTATCCGGACTCTACCCGCAGGCAAGGAAATTTGTCTAATAGAAGAGAGAATGCATGCATGCCACCCCGGACGATTCCGGCTATTCCCTAGAGTCGTTATGTTTCTATGTGAGTTAATCTTAAATTTTATTAAATAATTACGAGTAGAAAAATTTTATTCCTAAAGAGCCTAACGGTCAGACACAAGCACATGCAAGAAAGAAACCTATAAAAAAGCATGCCGGTTCTACTGCGCAAGCAAGGTAAGTAAATCACAACACAGAAACAAAATCCCACGAAAAAGAATGTCCATGGCAAGTGCCATACAATATTACATCATGAAGTACAGTAAGTAAAGGTGGCCGGGCTCCACCGACAACAACCCGGGAATGACGCAAATCTTAAAATAAGGCATCTTTATATTTCTTTAGTCTTTTTCTCCACTTCCTTGATTCGTCTTTGGATCATCTTCATCTCTTCGGGCTCCTCGTAATGACTCTCCCAAAAGGATACCCAAATGAAAAAGGAAACCCCCTGTAGGGGTTTACTTTTCCCTTTGGACTCCTTGTAGTGAGTGCTCCAAAAGGATATCCAAATGAAAAAGGAAACCCCTGTAGGGGTTTACTTTTCCCTTTGGATTCCTATCTCTTTAAAGATGCCTTATTTTAAAGATTTTCACAAAATTTATTATCAAATACATTGTATTATAAAATAAAAAAAAATCTAGACTCTCCTGCAGGGGTTATCCTAAGCAGTTTATAGTAGAAACCCATCCAAGCAGTTATATATATGAAAATGCTGAAAAATAAATCACACTTGGCCGTGCTTTGATTATTGGGGGCTAAGCAGCTGAAGCGGGTACCTAAAGCAGTTATATAAGATTTATTAATTTTAGCCCCCTTTTAGCAGCATTATATGAGCACGGCCACCTGCAGGAAGACAGCATTAGTATAAAAGAGCGTGCCTAACCTATGGGTATTCTAACGTCACAACCACAGTGCAAAAAGAAAACTAAAAGAACATCACAGAAAAGCATCACAGAAAACCCACGGAAAAGGCTACCACAAATACTAAGCAAACAGCACACGGGTCACATGCAGAGCGTCACAACAAAGTACAGAAAAGAAAAGAACAACAGAACAATAACTTAACCTAAAGCTAATAGTCGTGTCCTAACAAATCGGTCTAAGTGTGTGAAAGCCGTGTGGTTTTGGTAGTTCCTATGTGGGATGATTTAGTTAGAGTTGTTTGTATTTTATTTGTTTGTTGAAAGGGATAAAGAAGAGTTTTTAATTAAAATTTAAATCTTAATGTTTTGGGGTTAATTTTAAGTATCTTTTATTTTTAATGTTTAATTAATTACCACCTTTGTTTCACACCGAGGCCGTGAGGTTTATTTCACCCTCCTTGGGGCTAACTTAATAGCCTCGTAGGCTTGGGTTACCCAGTGATAATTAACTTTGTTTAATTATTATAGTTTGTTATGAAAAGAAAAGAAAATGTAGATTGGGTGTTTTAATTAATCAAATTAGTTAATTGACTTTTAGAGATTATTATTCTAAGGTTTGATATTTAGAAGTGTATTATCCTAATGCATTTTAATTTAAGATTAGATTTCCTAATTAAATCTGCATCTTTTAGATTTTTGGTTGGTTAAGAGTTTATTATTAAATTAATTGAATTAGATTTAGGTTTGCACTTTAGATTTAGAATTTAATAACTATAAGGAATGTTTGATTATGATTGATTAAGGATTGGATGTTTCAGAATATTTTAAGGATTAAGTTAGGTTGGTTGGTTGATTATTAGTGAATTAAAAGAAGGCCAAAACCTAAAAGAACGTGTCACTAAGTTTAAGTTTTAATGTCTCTACCCTATAGGGAGCATGCATCCTAAGTCTATATTTTCTAAGACTCGGTCCTTAATTTTTGTCCTTAAGTGTTACTAGTGTTGTAGGGTTAAAAGTAGTGTTTTTCTAATTCCTAAGACTTCTATACGGATGTCACAGGGTTTTAGGGATCTAAAAGAAATGTAAAACAAGAGCAATCCTAAATATATAATTGAAGTTTCTACAAGGCCCTAAGGTTAGGATTCGTACAATCAATCTAGGCCCCTAAAGGTTTTCTAAGTTTTAGAAAGCTTACAGCACCGGGGGCTACGACCCGATGGTTCCGCCCGTAGCGCCCCTACTAGATGAGTAGGGACGACTGATACTTGGATCCCATTGTCCTAGCTCCAACTCCAAGTGCTCCTTGTCCATTGCTTTTCCAAAAGGTACCTCGCAGCACAAAAGAAAGATAAGTATTAGAGCAGTTCTATAAGAAAATAATAGTATGAAAGAAGAAAGGTGCATAAAAGAGAAAGAACGTACCTTTTAGTTATTTGTTGGGCCACTTGTGTTTTGAGTTCTCCTTATCTTGCAAGCATGTAGCACCAGAAACATCAAAAGAAACGGCGAAGAAAACTAACGAAAAATCGAATACAAAAAGGGGTGTAGGCATCGTTGTTATTGGATACACTTCGTAGAAGTCAAGTGCATCCTATAACAGCAACAATGCCCTTTGCTGTTCCACTCCAAATGAGGCACTTGATGTTATCAAGACATCTACCCACTACGCACTAAACCAAACCCCTAAAACAACTAGGAAAAGAAGGCCTCTAAACATGAACTGTAGTTTGGACTCTCTATTGCTTTACACTTAACCAAAATTTTATGTTTCTTCCTCTTTCAGAAACTCACACTAAGGGATCTAATTCAAATGATTAAGAACTATCTTATTCCCAAACGGACACTAGAGATTCTCTAACTCCAAGCTTCCTAAGATCTCAAACTTCAAATCCATCCTATGGAAGGGAATTCTAAAAGAATCTAACTCAAAACTTCCTTAAGTCTAAACCTCCAAGTTCATCCTTAGAAGGATTTAATTCCAATTGGAAGGCACTAACTACTACCTCAAAAGACATTAAGGGATCTTACTACACAAGTTTAACCACAAGATTATAGGTTTCAAAATGGTTTGCAAGAACCTCCAAATGGGCTACTACAAAGATCTCTTCAAAAGATATCTACCAAAATTTCTTTTTTTTTTTGTTTGGTTTTTATTTTATTATGATACAAAAACTCTACGAAACCATCTTCCAAAATCTCCTCTTTTTGACACAAAATTCTACCCAACTAACCACTAATCAAGTGCCTCTCCTCTCATTCGGAGTGGGGCAAAAAAAACCAAAGCTTTCCAACGAAAAGATTTTATAAAACCCCTCATTGTAAAGCCTTCATATAACTCGTCGCATAAAACCTTTTAAAACAAAAACAAATCTGATACCAATAATAAATCATCTCAACATATGCAAAACAAAATCATCTCCAATATAATGCTCACAATTCATTCCAAAGCTAAAACAAAAAAAAAACTACTCCATGAAGTATGTCAAGCTCAATCTAAATCAAGTTAAGCTCACAAATGAACTATAAAGCAAATGTAGATTCTCTAATATTAGTAAAATGCGTCAAGTGGTTACGACAGTATGTAAAAGTAAATAATAATAAAGCATAGATCCCATGAAATTCACAATATGAACATAAGATAGAAGACATCTCAAGCTACAAATAATAATAACACTAATAAAGAAATCTTGTATCAAAGTATAGAAATCTTTCAATAAATCTATATAACCCTTGAATGAGTTGCATATGTATTATCAAAGCCTGGATGCAAGTTGTCAAAGATACTTCTCTACTTTTGTGTTGAATACATATAAACAAATCATTTTGCCATGTTGAGATATGGAGAGTTAGCATAAGTATACAATCTGTTTTTTTTGTTTGATGTATACAGTAGAACATCAAAATGTACACATATGTGTCCAATAAAAAAAAAAAAACGACTTGCTTCATATTTCTTCACAAAACAAATGAACTCATATAAGTGTATTGCAAAGTAAGTATCCCAACCAACGCAGAGCAACTAGCATGGAAGTAACCACACTATAATATGGTGCTAGTTCTTCTCAGTTCATAAAATATTTGATTAAGGACTTCTAAATAATCAACATGCCTTACAAAATATAATTATTGAGATTTCTTTCATAAAAAAAAAACATAAAATATAAGCCAGTCGAAGTCATCCACGAAGCTAAATGTTGGTAAATATGTAAATGTGCATTGATGGACTAGACAAGGTGTACAAAAACCTCATGCCAAGTATTCGACTCCAACCACATGCATGTATGAAAATAGGAGCGTGAATCTAACCCATATAGGAATATCTTGAAACTCACTTTAATCATCCATGAAGTTCTAATAGAGGTTTATCAGTGTTTAAAGTCTTTCGAGTACTTTCAATAATGACAAAATTTTGACACTTGTATGAGGTTCTGACAAACAACAGAGGAACTAATTCACTCAGAACATTTTCTTTTTTTTTTTTAGAAGTATTCCATTAAATAATCGATGCTCGATAATATAAAACTAAATAAATAAGATGATGCGGAAATCAAATTTCTACAACGCTCAACAAAAAGAGGCAAGAAGCACTGCTTACACGTAGAACACATGAAATCAATAGGCAATATTTGAGAACATTTATTCATGTGGACAACACATAGGGTATGGAAACGACATTCCCTTAATATAATTCGTTTCACTGCTAATGAAATCGTTGAATAATAGAAATACCCCTTTTTTTTATTTATGATGCGTTTAACTGTATGCCAATCAGAGATCTAATATGAAGACTTACATCAATTTAGAGGCTCAAAAGCCAATGCATGAGTGAAGAAGATAGATTAATTTTGCAAACATGGAACGATCAATGGAGAACAAACTCTCTAATCAATTGCAAACCATACAACGATGAGGGCTTAATAAATATTTTTTGTACAAACTATCACCAACAAGTTTTCGACATAGAATGATTCTTAAAGTTCATTAACCGTATTCAACTTTCTTGTTGCATGCCATTAAGAGTTCAAAGAAAACTTTAACTCAAAAGTTTGAAAGCAAATATGTATATAAGAAATATCAAATGACAATGAAATCTCTCAAGCAACATGACTCATGCTCGTAAAAAAAAAATCTTTAATTTGAAAGTATAAATTCTTCGTATAATCATGAACTTCGTGAGATATTACCCATATAAGGCTCCAACTTGCACCAGAGTACTATACCTCATCTCCAAATCATTTGGAGTGTAAAATCCATCAAAATCAGCACATAAATCATCTCCAAAAACAGTTTGGAGCATTAACACAGGAAAAATCTGCATATATCTCACAAAACAAACATTGACGAAAGCATCATATAAAGCTGTAGGAATTTCCACATAAAAGCAATAGGAGATTCGCCAAGTGCCATGGGTGCTATCGTATAAAAAACAGTGAGAAAGCCCCTCAAAATTGGCACTCGTTTCTCACAAAACCAGTGAAAAAGAAATCCATGAAAGCTGAGTGGGTTTTTCATAAAGAAGTGATACTTACAATCATATCTTTCGCATAAATACCCAACAAGTGAGGAAGAAACATGTTTCGAATAAGCATAGAGGTATCTCATCATCCATTAACCTTGTAAACTAAGCCTGATTCCTGTGATATAATTTGACAACTATAAAGCTCATGGTCGCTCTTCAACCAACTCTACACCGTACGCTATCAAAAGGTCTAAGGAAGCTTCCAACTATTGATAACATATATTTTTTTCTTCTTTTTTCACCAGATTTACATTCGCAGACTCACAAAACCAAAGAGGTAGCAAGATTTTGATAATCATAAGGAAGATATACCAATGCCATAATTCGCAAAGCAAAGAATCTCTAACAATCCCCTTATTATACTTTCCAACTTCCAAATCTCTTAAGCCCTTTCCAAAACACCTCATGAAAGAAAGAATGCAAACATATGGTTGCCTTAGTGAAGTGTCTTTCATAGCAAAACTGAAGCGTTTGATGATAAAACAAGTGTATGCCAAATCTCTATCTCATCTACTTACTCCAACTCAAAGTTTGTGTCGATGAATTTAAAAACGCAACAAATTAAGCCTATGTCGATCTTCCCCACTCATGGCATGAATCCACAAAAATAGATAAAAAAAGAAGGCAAATAAATTTATTATGCCATTTAGATTTATCTCAAGAACATGAATGAAACTATTCTTCATATTCCATAGAGGAGGAACCCACTATTATGTTAATGGCTTCATCAATACAGCAAGAGAAAGTAATCCCATTGTTCAAAACGATGTTTGATACTCATAAGCGCATTTCAACAAGCCTCTGTATAAACAAATTCACCACATAAAGCCTTAATGCAAGCAAATACTTATGGCTTTTCTTTGGGAGCATTCCATCAAACACTTGATGTGCAGTGTTTACTAGGAGATCTAAATAGAATTTTACACACTTTCAAGTTCACACTTAAAGTTCTAAACCACATAGTATGAATCAAGATGACATAACTTCCCACTGTCAATTAAATTCAAATCAACAAAATAGGAGAAGCATAGGGGATCAACACATAAAGACCCACTACGCAGCTGCCATGAGATCAATTATACGAAGAATAAGAGCACTCATTAAGAATAAAAGGGATTGAGGGTGTGATGACATACACACCCTAGTAGGTCAATCCACGCTTAAAGCTTAACCAAGATGAAATTCCACATAGATATGACTTGCTACTAACTAAAATAGCTTACAAAATTTAGATTTTGAATAAGAGAATACTATGATAGCTAGAGTGGAGGAAGGAGACTAAGCAGGAGAAGGAGGAAAAGGAGAAGTAAAAGAAGAAGGAGAATAAGGAGAAGAAGAAGAGAAAAGAAGACTCACAGAGGGGGGGTTCGAATTTGGTCTGGGCGGCGTCGGCCTCCCCTGGGCTTCGCGAACTGGAGCGGGAGCAGGCGTGAGGGCTTCGGCTTCTCGTGCGGCAGCGCACACTGTGAGGGTCTGATCGGGAGAAGACAAGTCCGCGGGACATAAGGCTTGACGATACTGAACAACAACTGACACCGGATTTCCATTCGGGTCGGACAACTCCTTAGCAAGTTTAGCTAGTGCATCCGCTCTACCATTCTCAGATCGAGGGACTCTAACTAAAGTCACTTCAGGGATCAAACACAAGAGCTCCATTGCCCTATCGTGGTAAGGCAAAAGCTCAGGTTTGAGAACTTTGAAAATTCCAGCTACTTGATTAATAATTAGTTGGGAATCTCCAAAAATCTTAACCCGCACAATGCTCATCTGAATGGCCAACTCGAGTCCTACAATCAAAGCTTCGTACTCAGCTTCATTATTAGTACGAGGCTCAGAAAGACTGTAAGAGTAACGAAGGGTGTGGCCTTCAGGAGACACAAAGACAACCCCAAACCTACCCTAACTACAGGATTTCGTAAGGTCGTAATGATTTGATGGAGGAGGCTCCATCAAAGTAAAACTCCCAAGTAGGGACTCCTGCTCTTCCACGCTCATGACTAATTCATCGGGCAAATCGTCATTAAGTGGGGAATCTGCAGGGATCGGGTGAGAAGCAAGAAAGTCAGCTAGAGCCTGTCCTTTGACGGCCCGCTGAGGGACATATGTAATGTCAAACTGCAATAAAATCATGGACCAACGTGCTAGACGACCTGACAAAGTCGGACGGGTCATCAGGTTTGCAAAGGGTTAACTCGAGAAATCAAACTGATCTTGTGTGAGAGCATATAGTGTCTAAGCTTCTGCACAGCAAAGATCAAAGCCAAACATTGCTTTTCCATTGCCGGGTATTTTAGCTCTGCAGGAATTAATCGTCTGCTAAGGTAGTACAAGGCGTTCTCTTTGCCTTCCTCATTTTCTTGAGCTAAAAGTGCACCAAGTGACTCATCCAAGGCAGTAGTGTAAAGAATCAATGGTTTACCAGGGATGGGTGCAGCTAACACTGGGGGATTTATCAAGTAGCGCTTTATGCTCTCAAAGGCCTCCTGACAATTCTTATCCCAATGAAAGCGGGCATCCTTCTTCGCTAGAGCAGCGAAAGGATGACATCTACCCCGGCCAAATTGGAGATAAATCTCCGCAAGAAAGCGAGCTTACCCTGAAAAGACCTCAACTGGGTAAGACTCCTAGGGGGTTTCAAGTCCACTATGGCTTTGATCATGGAGGGGTCAATCAATGCCACGGTAACGAACAATAAAACCAAGAAACTTCCCCCGCACTAACTCCAAATGCGCATTTTAGGGATTCATCTTCAAATCATGCTTTCTTAAGCGCTCAAAAACGATTCGTAGGTCTCGGAGGTGATCACTACGGACCTTGCTTTTGACCACTAAATCATCCACATAGCATTCAACTTGCTCATGAATCAACTCATCAAAAATGATAGTCATGGCACGTTGATAGGTGGCCCCGGCATTCTTGAGGCCAAAGGCATCACCTTGTAACAAAACACACCGATGGGGTGCGAAAGGCAGTGAATTTCTCATCTTCAGGGGCCATCTTTATCTGATTGTAACCAGATGAACCATCCATGAAGGAAAAATGCTATGGGACGAAGCAATATCAACCATGAGTTCAGGGATGGAAGAGGGAAATCGTCCTTAGGACATGCCTTATTCAAATCACGGAAGTCAATACAGACACGAATTTGACCATTCTTCTTCCGGACTGAAACAACATTGGCAAGCCAAGTGGGATACTTCTCTTCACGAACAAAACCAGCTTCTATAAGCTTCTTAGTCTCGCGCTGTCACCTGTTGTTCAATCTCTAACCTCATCCGACGAGGTGACTGCTTACAGGGACTGCATCAGGACTAATAGCTAACTTATGGACTGCTACTTCCGGATCCAAACCGGGCATCTCCGTATAGTTCCAGGCAAAGCAATCCTTAAACTCAGAAATGAGTGCAACATACTCTTGAGCCTCTGATTCGGATAACAAAGCACTATGAAAGATAGGCCGAGGATCCGATTCAGTGCCCAAATTGATCTCAGCACAATTCGTCCATGGCAGAACTGGCGCCATCTTCGAATTCACGTGGGCTTCAAGGACCCTGTCCTCATTCTCCTCCGGGTCTTCATCATCGGAGATGGAAACAACCGGATAAGAATGCGAGACAACCTGAATGCTGGCGGAAGGGGACTGATCTTCTTGAGAATAGCCTATACCCTGCCCAGTTCGAGGAAAATCAGTTCGCCAAATACGGGCTTGCTGTTGGGCTTGTCTACCTGACCAAGTCGAAGGGACAAGACCTCGCTCAACAAAGTTATCAACAGCAGGGGAAAAGTACCGGGGAACTGGCATGATCTCATCATCCACAGTGGATTCCACAGGACCCTGTATATCAGTACTCTGTGGGACACCTACACTATGGAACAACGATGCATGCCAAGCAGATTGTGCTGGCACATAGAGAGTATGCAGCTCTTGTACAGAGCGCCTATCTACGGGTAGTGCACCACGACACTGGCGGAAGGTGTAGGGGAAGGTTGAGGAGGAGATTCCTCAATTCTCATCCCATACATCTGACGAGAAAGGGATTGTTGGCTAGTAGTCTGACGTCCGACATCTCCGTCGTCGTCTGAATCACTATCAACAACTAGACCACCTTGAGGTATCAAACTCCTGTGGAAAGTGGGATAGGAATTGTGATCAACACTAAAGGCGGGCAAAGGGACTGAGTGACGAGGAACATCAATCATCTCATCATCAGAGTCAGACTCAACAATCAAAGGGAAGTGTACAAGTGCGAAGGAGGAGGGATTCGAGTATCAAAGTTCCTCGGAGGGCGAACTGACTCTCTACCTCGACCTCTACCACGCAATCCCCTACCTCTACTAGGGGGAACATCGCGTCTGAGTACAAATCGTAAAGATTCATCCAGGTCTTCAGTGGAAACATCTGCCCCAATCCTAACCTGTGATGGACCCTGTGCTGGTGACTGTATAGGACCCTGTGCAAGCGGCTGCATAGGACCCTGTACAGTACTAGTAGGTATCACTGGTGACTGGGCAGGGGAGGTCTACGAGCTTTCCGAGGCATGTAATGCTCGGCATCATCATAAATGGAGACTTCATGCACGGCAAAAGGTTGAATATCTCCAAGGATGGAAAACTCTACGTCATTCCTCATATACTTCATGCACTGGTGCAGTGTAGAAGGCACCATTCCATATTCATGTATCCAAGGCCTTCCTAAGAGAGCCTTGTATGAGGTATCTGCCTCAATAACATGAAACTTCGCCTCAGTCAAAAGATCTCCGAAACGCAAGGGCAAAGTGATGGAACCTAGAGCTCGTTGACCTTGATCATTGAAACCCTTCAGCATAATCTTGTCTGAAGTGAGCTTCAAATGACCAAGGGAGAGACTCTGTAGGGTGGCATGATTAAGGATATTAACTGAAGCTCCTTGGTCAATGAGGACCCTGTTCAACTCATAACCATTTACTTCAGTGGTGACGTACAAGAGACGGTTGTGATCAGGAGTCCCTAAAAGAAGATCCTGGTCTGAAAAGGTAATGCATGGCATTTCTTTCAAATAGCATGCATCCTTAACTGACTCAGTGGCAAAGAAGGCTTGATAAGACTCTGGTTCAAGCAAGGCTTTCACCAAAGTCTCTCTCAAGTCAGAAGACATCATAAGTGCATCGTAAACACTAAGAAGAGAAGGAATCTTTCTCAAATGAGCCAACACATTGTAATCAACATCCAACTGAGGGCCTTTTCCCTTCTCCTTAGCAGGTGCTTGAGGAGGAGGGATGGGATCATCCTGTTGGGTAATGATATTTCTATCTTTTTCTTTATTATTTTTGGCCATTTTAGGTGGTAGGACCTTACCTGAACGCAACTGTATCTCTCGTATTGAATCAGATTCAATAGAGGACTCATTTGGCTCAGGTGACATGGCTTGTGTTGGTTCATTAAGAAGTGACTGAGGAGTGTTCTCGGATTCATCTTCTGAATCCATGTAACAACCTCCTTCAGGAATAGCAAACACAGGGTCTTCCTCACACTCAAACTCTTCTCCAAAAGAAGGATCATCATCATTATTTTCAGAAATAAATAAAACAGAAGAAGAACAAGTGCTAGAAAAAGTAGAACTAGAAGAAGGAAGACACCAAAAATAGCCAGAATCGTTTTCTTCCATTAATTCATCATCAGTTGAAGGGAGAACAAAATCCTTCAGCGTAAGTGCTGGAAGAGATCCTGTCTTCCCCTCAGAAGTTACAACAAATTTTTCTCTTTCATACATCTTTCTAGTACAAATAGAAGTAGTAGAAATGTGCTCAGTAGGCACTACAACAGAAGAAGTAGAAAAAGAAACTGGCAAAACAACTGGGCTGGCAACTGTCGACTTGGCCTGTGGGGGCCTCCTCTCAACTGCCTCTGAACTCTGAACTGCCCGTCTGATCATACCCTTGTCTTGCGAGAGAGTGCAAGCTGCCACTCCTCCCCAGAACTAAGAGGTGCTTTACTGTCACTGCTCTGAACACCACACTGACTGTCACACTGACTGGAGCTGGTAATCATCTGAACTATCTGGGCCACCTTTCCTTGAGGATGTACCAAGTCACTTTCCTGCAAGTGAATCTCACCATTTGCCATAAGGACTCTCTACTTTGTCTTTGAATACATAGCAATCTTCAAGAACATGTCCAATATGGCGATGAAAAGGGCAATAAAGTGGATGATCTGTTTGCCCTTCTTCTCCTGGCTTCTTATTGAATGGGAATCTCAAAATATCTTTCTTAACAAGGAATTTAAAAATCTTTTTTATACTTTCCCTTTTAAAGGGATATTCCTTGTTAAGCTTCTCCTGTAGGAACTGCTGACTCTCTGGAGTCCTATAGGAGGGTCTAAGCTGCTGACCCTGTGGTCGTGGCTGAAACTGAATAGGTGGCTGTACTGGTGGTGGTAACGGAGGTCGGGGCTGAAACTGAGGTCGTGGTGGTGGTGGACGCTGTGGTGCTGAACTAACCATGGGCCTCTTGCCCTTATCATGAGCATCAGAAGTACTATGCACTTCTCCCTTCTTAGGAGGTGGTCCTCCAGAAAACTCCAAACGCTGAGGTCTACGGATGGGTTGACTCTCAGCCTTAGGAGGGACTGCACTGGGTATGCTGTCCTGCAGGCTGGTGACTTTGGTTAACAACTTCTGAAAGGTTCGGATGCTAAAACCTTTCAGGTACGGAGCGATAGGACCATCAATATTCTTCAATAGAATCTCAACTGCGTGCTGCTCTTGCAATTGAGGTTCACACTGAAGACTAAGGTTTCTCCACCTAACTATATAGTTAAGTAGAGACTCGTGAGGGCGCTGTCTGGTCACTACCAACTCACCAACAGTCACTCTATGCTCGGTACTAATGAATCTCTGCACAAATAACTGCTCCATCTCAGCAAAGGTACGAACTGAATCATTAGGGAGATCGGCATACCACTCAAATGCCACTCCCCCTAAGCTACTGACAAACAATCTCAGCATCAATGCATCATTTCCTCCAATGTTACAACATATGGCCCGATATTGAGCCACATGTTGTTTTGGGTTTCCAAACCCATCAAAAACTCGAAAGCGGGGAGGAACGAAACCAGCGGGGTAAGGCTCCCGCTCGTACTCTACCGGGTAGGGGCGACCTCTACTAACAGAATCTCCAGACTTCCTAGAAGCTATAGCCTGGTCAACTCTCTGTGCAATCATGTCCTGAATCTGAACTGGTGACAGCTGAACCGACTGACTCTGAACTGGTGCACTCAACTGCACTGCTGGTGGAGACATCGGAACCGTCCTCTGGACTCTATCAACTCTAACAGGCTCTGGGGCTGGCGACTGTGGTGCTACTGGCTCGTCTCTGGATGTAGTAGGAGTAACTACATCCATGACATGGGGTGTAGCCCCCAACGCCGTCAACTGGGCGGTCATCGCCGCCATGGCTCTGGCCATCTCCGCCATCTGAGTTTGTAACTGCAACACTGTAACATCCGTGTCTACTGAACGGGAGGTCCACCTTGTGCTGAGGTGGAAGGTACATCAGCCTCCCCTTGCTCCTCTAAATCATCATACTGATCATGCTGCTCATCTGACGTGCCTCGTCTCGTGACAACACAAACACGGTGAACGGGGATGTCTTCGTCTGACTCCTCTGTAAGCAAGTCATCATCGGAGAGGGTCTGACAAAGGGCATCTATGTACGGACCCATAGGAAAAGAAATCCTAAGGGGACTAGAAGCAGCAACTGGCTCCGCTCGAGCTGGGGCACTACTATCAACATCTACTGCATCAACATCCATCTGAACTGGTACCGACACTGAAGGGACTGTGTCAACTCTACGAATCGTACCAACAGTCTGCTCTGTCTCAACAGGTTCATCCACCTGTCGACGTCTCCAAACCCATCTACTACGACGGGACCCGGTAGGAACATCTAACTGAGTGGAGGGGGCAACAACAACTGACCCAAGCTGGGGTCGGACAGGCTCTAACTGTGGGCGACGTCCGTGACGGCGAGGGCGTCGTCCAACAGCAGGGGCACCTGCCTGAGGTCTATCAGTGGGAACAACTCTGGTCTGCTGTCGTGGTGGCTGTCCTCTCTGCCACCGTAACTCTGCCTAACTGACTGCCGCTGTAACTGAGAATGCACCTGAGAGATCTGATGGAGTAACCTCTCCTCACTAACACGACCTCTACCGCGCGCTGAACGGATAATGCTTCGGATCCTCTGAGTGAGGGTCCGAGTGACAGTATCCCTGGGGACTCGAGCGCGAGGAAGAGTAGTGGGGACAGGAGGGGCTGCTGCAATACGGGCAGCGTCCTCCTCGTCACCACTATGTACTAGAGGGGAAAAGCGTCCTCCCTGGACTGCGTCGATCTCAGGGGCGACTACAACATCGGGAACTGGGGTAACTACTCGTCTACGTGGCTCCCGCTGTAAGGGAACCATTCTCTGCTGAACCGCTCCTGCTGAGCCACAGAATCTGCCATCCGCTGAACAGCCGCATCGGACGCTGCTAATCGCAATCTCCTGTTCCTATTCCTTCTAGCCCTTCTCCCAAGGCCAGAGGTGGAGGAAGAAGCTACATCAGTACCCACATACTGTACTAGAGGAACAGGAACTACTGACTGAGGGGGTGTCGGGGTCTCCTCGGCAATCTCAGGGTGAGACAACCGGGTGAAAACAGAAACCCGACGAGTAGGAGGTGGAGGAAGCTCGGCCTGAGCAACCCTCTTCCTCGAAGTGGAAGGAGGAGGGGAGACCCGAGCACGAGCAGCCCCTACCGGAACAACAGGTAAAGGAACTGCTACTGGCTGCCGGCGCTGAGGGGCCGGGGCTACACGAACAACAGGAGCGACAGGCGCTGGTCGCCTGACCGCTGGACGAACGGGGTGAACAGGGAGTGGCCTAGGCACTGGCTGCCTAGCCACCGGGCGCACTGGCTGCGTACGAACTGCAACTGGACGAACGGGTGCCCGGGCTGGCTGCCGAGCAACAGGTCTTCCAAAAGGTCGCATAGCTGCGCGTCCTCTCCTCTGAGGTGGAGAGAATGCGGCAGCCTCGGAGGGGGTCGGCCCGCCAAGAGTGACGTACGCCGAATCAGTGAAGGATCCAAAGGTGATCCCCCCCGCCGTGGGCTCGTCAACAGGGACTCGGGAAGTGTCACCCGTGAGTCAGAGCCAAAACAAAAGGTAACGGACGGACCCGAATACGCCATTTCTACTGTCTGCTAGCACAAACAATAAGAATTAGCGTAAACGAAAGCACCAGAAGGAACGAGAAAGAACGGGACGGAATAGCCTATAAAGGCTAGAAGAGGAAGAACCTAACTAAGGAACACTAAACCCGGAGTACACACAGAGGAAGATAATTTATCATCCGAAGATGGAGAGAGAAACCTGTCCCACCGTGGTCGCCAGAAATCTGTGGGTCTCCGAAAGGGTTCCGCTCGTGTGGTTCGAATGCAAAGAGTACGATCACACTATCCCGTAGGACAAAATGGTCGTAGACCTTTACAATCGACACAAGCAGGCCGATGGAAGAGCAGATGGAGTTATAGATACGATTAGCCATGGAGGATAGCGGCTTTCACCTACCAACCTCGATGGATAATAATATCTATAACCCAAAAGTTCACGAGATTTCCCCCATTCGATACATCAGCTCGAATAGGGTTTATTTGATTGTGGGGATCGGTTTCCTACGGGCGCAAGCCCCCGTAGTTAATTACATCCTAAGCCTTGACTTAGGAAAACTCTCGATTAAGGATGTTAGATTATCTTCTCTAAAGTGGGTTTAGTGCAAGGGATTTCTAGGTCTTCCTAATCAAAGGGGAATGTCCCAACTTGGCTCGATCAGTCATACAAGGTTCCGTCAACATCCGGCCGGCTAGGAGAAGTGAAAACTGGAGAAAAAGAAGAGAGGCAAAGCATCTCAAACAAACACGAGAGAAAGAAGGAAGTGGCGTCATCTGTGTGACGCGGATGGGTAGGATTTATAGCTTTCAGGAGGAAGGAAAGCTTACCCACCAATAAGGTGTATAGTGGTTCACTCGTACCACTCACCTTTAGACCCTAAATCTATAAAAGATGCAGTGTTGTACAAACAACGCTAACATCTACGACCTAGCTAATGCGATCTGGACTTACTCCTTGTCTGACAAAGAAAGCCAGCTAAAACCACCTAGTCGTATAAGATCCATGCTGTCCAGTCTTTATGAAGAAGGGTGGGTAGTTTAGACACTGAAATTTGGGATCGACAACTAGAGAAATTTCCTAAGAGATCCCACACTTATGAGTGGTGTAATGCTCCTAAGACTAATGCAATTAAATCTTAATTTTAATTAGTTACTAATGCAATTTATGCTGGTTAAAGTCTCCAAATCAGATATGTATGAATTTTAAAAAGGCTTTATAAAATAATTTTGAATGACTAAACTTCCCCAGGTCCGGCACTTCATCCTCATAGGCCAGATTATCCGGACTCTACCCGCAGGCAAGGAAATTTGTCTAATAGAAGAGAGAATGCATGCATGCCACCCCGGACGATTCCGGCTATTCCCTAGAGTCGTTATGTTTCTATGTGAGTTAATCTTAAATTTTATTAAATAATTACGAGTAGAAAAATTTTATTCCTAAAGAGCCTAACGGTCAGACACAAGCACATGCAAGAAAGAAACCTATAAAAAAGCATGCCGGTTCTACTGCGCAAGCAAGGTAAGTAAATCACAACACAGAAACAAAATCCCACGAAAAAGAATGTCCATGGCAAGTGCCATACAATATTACATCATGAAGTACAGTAAGTAAAGGTGGCCGGGCTCCACCGACAACAACCCGGGAATGACGCAAATCTTAAAATAAGGCATCTTTATATTTCTTTAGTCTTTTTCTCCACTTCCTTGATTCGTCTTTGGATCATCTTCATCTCTTCGGGCTCCTCGTAATGACTCTCCCAAAAGGATACCCAAATGAAAAAGGAAACCCCCTGTAGGGGTTTACTTTTCCCTTTGGACTCCTTGTAGTGAGTGCTCCAAAAGGATATCCAAATGAAAAAGGAAACCCCCTGTAGGGGTTTACTTTTCCCTTTGGATTCCTATCTCTTTAAAGATGCCTTATTTTAAAGATTTTCACAAAATTTATTATCAAATACATTGTATTATAAAAAATAAAAAAAATCTAGACTCTCCTGCAGGGGTTATCCTAAGCAGTTTATAGTAGAAACCCATCCAAGCAGTTATATATATGAAAATGCTGAAAAATAAATCACACTTGGCCGTGCTTTGATTATTGGGGGCTAAGCAGCTGAAGCGGGTACCTAAAGCAGTTATATAAGATTTATTAATTTTAGCCCCCTTTTAGCAGCATTATATGAGCACGGCCACCTGCAGGAAGACAGCATTAGTATAAAAGAGCGTGCCTAACCTATGGGTATTCTAACGTCACAACCACAGTGCAAAAAGAAAACTAAAAGAACATCACAGAAAAGCATCACAGAAAACCCACGGAAAAGGCTACCACAAATACTAAGCAAACAGCACACGGGTCACATGCAGAGCGTCACAACAAAGTACAGAAAAGAAAAGAACAACAGAACAATAACTTAACCTAAAGCTAATAGTCGTGTCCTAACAAATCGGTCTAAGTGTGTGAAAGCCGTGTGGTTTTGGTAGTTCCTATGTGGGATGATTTAGTTAGAGTTGTTTGTATTTTATTTGTTTGTTGAAAGGGATAAAGAAGAGTTTTTAATTAAAATTTAAATCTTAATGTTTTGGGGTTAATTTTAAGTATCTTTTATTTTTAATGTTTAATTAATTACCACCTTTGTTTCACACCGAGGCCGTGAGGTTTATTTCACCCTCCTTGGGGCTAACTTAATAGCCTCGTAGGCCTGGGTTACCCAGTGATAATTAACTTTGTTTAATTATTATAGTTTGTTATGAAAAGAAAAGAAAATGTAGATTGGGTGTTTTAATTAATCAAATTAGTTAATTGACTTTTAGAGATTATTATTCTAAGGTTTGATATTTAGAAGTGTATTATCCTAATGCATTTTAATTTAAGATTAGATTTCCTAATTAAATCTGCATCTTTTAGATTTTTGGTTGGTTAAGAGTTTATTATTAAATTAATTGAATTAGATTTAGGTTTGCACTTTAGATTTAGAATTTAATAACTATAAGGAATGTTTGATTATGATTTGATTAAGGATTGGATGTTTCAGAATATTTTAAGGATTAAGTTAGGGTTGGTTGGTTGATTATTAGTGAATTAAAAGAAGGCCAAAACCTAAAAGAACGTGTCACTAAGTTTAAGTTTTAATGTCTCTACCCTATAGGGAGCATGCATCCTAAGTCTATATTTTCTAAGACTCGGTCCTTAATTTTTGTCCTTAAGTGTTACTAGTGTTGTAGGGTTAAAAGTAGTGTTTTTCTAATTCCTAAGACTTCTATACGGATGTCACAGGGTTTTAGGGATCTAAAAGAAATGTAAAACAAGAGCAATCCTAAATATATAATTGAAGTTTCTACAAGGCCCTAAGGTTAGGATTCGTACAATCAATCTAGGCCCCTAAAGGTTTTCTAAGTTTTAGAAAGCTTACAGCACCGGGGGCTACGACCCGATGGTTCCGCCCGTAGCGCCCCTACTAGATGAGTAGGGACGACTGATACTTGGATCCCATTGTCCTAGCTCCAACTCCAAGTGCTCCTTGTCCATTGCTTTTCCAAAAGGTACCTCGCAGCACAAAAGAAAGATAAGTATTAGAGCAGTTCTATAAGAAAATAATAGTATGAAAGAAGAAAGGTGCATAAAAGAGAAAGAACGTACCTTTTAGTTATTTGTTGGGCCACTTGTGTTTTGAGTTCTCCTTATCTTGCAAGCATGTAGCACCAGAAACATCAAAAGAAACGGCGAAGAAAACTAACGAAAAATCGAATACAAAAAGGGGTGTAGGCATCGTTGTTATTGGATACACTTCGTAGAAGTCAAGTGCATCCTATAACAGCAACAATGCCCTTTGCTGTTCCCACTCCAAATGAGGCACTTGATGTTATCAAGACATCTACCCACTACGCACTAAACCAAACCCCTAAAACAACTAGGAAAAGAAGGCCTCTAAACATGAACTGTAGTTTGGACTCTCTATTGCTTTACACTTAACCCAAAATTTTATGTTTCTTCCTCTTTCAGAAACTCACACTAAAGGGATCTAATTCAAATGATTAAGAACTATCTTATTCCCAAACGGACACTAGAGATTCTCTAACTCTAAGCTTCCTAAGATCTCAAACTTCAAATCCATCCTATGGAAGGGAATTCTAAAAGAATCTAACTCAAAACTTCCTTAAGTCTAAACCTCCAAGTTCATCCTTAGAAGGATTTAATTCCAATTGGAAGGCACTAACTACTACCTCAAAAGACATTAAGGGATCTTACTACACAAGTTTAACCACAAGATTATAGGTTTCAAAATGGTTTGCAAGAACCTCCAAATGGGCTACTACAAAGATCTCTTCAAAAGATATCTACCAAAATTTCTTTTTTTTTTGTTTGGTTTTTATTTTATTATGATACAAAAACTCTACGAAACCATCTTCCAAAATCTCCTCTTTTTGACACAAAATTCTACCCAACTAACCACTAATCAAGTGCCTCTCCTCTCATTCGGAGTGGGGCAAAAAAAACCAAAGCTTTCCAACGAAAAGATTTTATAAAACCCCTCATTGTAAAGCCTTCATATAACTCGTCGCATAAAACCTTTTAAAACAAAAACAAATCTGATACCAATAATAAATCATCTCAACATATGCAAAACAAAATCATCTCCAATATAATGCTCACAATTCATTCCAAAGCTAAAACAAAAAAAAAACTACTCCATGAAGTATGTCAAGCTCAATCTAAATCAAGTTAAGCTCACAAATGAACTATAAAGCAAATGTAGATTCTCTAATATTAGTAAAATGCGTCAAGTGGTTACGACAGTATGTAAAAGTAAATAATAATAAAGCATAGATCCCATGAAATTCACAATATGAACATAAGATAGAAGACATCTCAAGCTACAAATAATAATAACACTAATAAAGAAATCTTGTATCAAAGTATAGAAATCTTTCAATAAATCTATATAACCCTTGAATGAGTTGCATATGTATTATCAAAGCCTGGATGCAAGTTGTCAAAGATACTTCTCTACTTTTGTGTTGAATACATATAAACAAATCATTTTGCCATGTTGAGATATGGAGAGTTAGCATAAGTATACAATCTGTTTTTTTTGTTTTGATGTATACAGGTAGAACATCAAAATGTACACATATGTGTCCAATAAAAAAAAAAAAAACGACTTGCTTCATATTTCTTCACAAAACAAATGAACTCATATAAGTGTATTGCAAAGTAAGTATCCCAACCAACGCAGAGCAACTAGCATGGAAGTAACCACACTATAATATGGTGCTAGTTCTTCTCAGTTCATAAAATATTTGATTAAGGACTTCTAAATAATCAACATGCCTTACAAAATATAATTATTGAGATTTCTTTCATAAAAAAAAAACATAAAATATAAGCCAGTCGAAGTCATCCACGAAGCTAAATGTTGGTAAATATGTAAATGTGCATTGATGGACTAGACAAGGTGTACAAAAACCTCATGCCAAGTATTCGACTCCAACCACATGCATGTATGAAAATAGGAGCGTGAATCTAACCCATATAGGAATATCTTGAAACTCCACTTTAATCATCCATGAAGTTCTAATAGAGGTTTATCAGTGTTTAAAGTCTTTCGAGTACTTTCAATAATGACAAAATTTTGACACTTGTATGAGGTTCTGACAAACAACAGAGGAACTAATTCACTCAGAACATTTTCTTTTTTTTTTTTAGAAGTATTCCATTAAATAATCGATGCTCGATAATATAAAACTAAATAAATAAGATGATGCGGAAATCAAATTTCTACAACGCTCAACAAAAAGAGGCAAGAAGCACTGCTTACACGTAGAACACATGAAATCAATAGGCAATATTTGAGAACATTTATTCATGTGGACAACACATAGGGTATGGAAACGACATTCCCTTAATATAATTCGTTTCACTGCTAATGAAATCGTTGAATAATAGAAATACCCCTTTTTTTTATTTATGATGCGTTTAACTGTATGCCAATCAGAGATCTAATATGAAGACTTACATCAATTTAGAGGCTCAAAAGCCAATGCATGAGTGAAGAAGATAGATTAATTTTGCAAACATGGAACGATCAATGGAGAACAAACTCTCTAATCAATTGCAAACCATACAACGATGAGGGCTTATAAATATTTTTTGTACAAACTATCACCAACAAGTTTTCGACATAGAATGATTCTTAAAGTTCATTAACCGTATTCAAACTTTCTTGTTGCATGCCATTAAGAGTTCAAAGAAAACTTTAACTCAAAAGTTTGAAAGCAAATATGTATATAAGAAATATCAAATGACAATGAAATCTCTCAAGCAACATGACTCATGCTCGTAAAAAAAAAATCTTTAATTTGAAAGTATAAATTCTTCGTATAATCATGAACTTCGTGAGATATTACCCATATAAGGCTCCAACTTGCACCAGAGTACTATACCTCATCTCCAAATCAATTTGGAGTGTAAAATCCATCAAAATCAGCACATAAATCATCTCCAAAAACAGTTTGGAGCATTAACACAGGAAAAATCTGCATATATCTCACAAACAAACATTGACGAAAGCATCATAAAAGCTGTAGGAATTTCCACATAAAAGCAATAGGAGATTCGCCCAAGTGCCATGGGTGCTATCGTATAAAAACAGTGAGAAAGCCCCTCAAAATTGGCACTCGTTTCTCACAAAACCAGTGAAAAAGAAATCCATGAAAGCTGAGTGGGTTTTTCATAAAGAAGTGATACTTACCAATCATATCTTTCGCATAAATACCCAACAAGTGAGGAAGAAACATGTTTCGAATAAGCATAGAGGTATCTCATCATCCATTAACCTTGTAACTAAGCCTGATTCCTGTGATATAATTTGACAACTATAAAGCTCATGGTCGCTCTTCAACCAACTCTACACCGTACGCTATCAAAAGGTCTAAGGAAGCTTCCAACTATTGAAACATATATTTTTTTCTTCTTTTTCACCAGATTTACATTCGCAGACTCACAAAACCAAGAGGTAGCAAGATTTTGATAATCATAAGGAAGATATACCAATGCCATAATTCGCAAAGCAAAGAATCTCTAACAATCCCCTTATTATACTTTCCAACTTCCAAATCTCTTAAGCCCTTTCCAAAACACCTCATGAAAGAAAGAATGCAAACATATGGTTGCCTTAGTGAAGTGTCTTTCATAGCATAACTGAAGCGTTTGATGATAAACAAGTGTATGCCAAATCTCTATCTCATCTACTTACTCCAACTCAAAGTTTGTGTCGAATGAATTTAAAAACGCAACAAATTAGCCTATGTCGATCTTCCCCACTCATGGCATGAATCCACAAAAATAGATAAAAAAAGAAGGCAAATAAATTTATTATGCCATTTTAGATTATCTCAAGAACATGAATGAAAACTATTCTTCATATTCCATAGAGGAGGAACCCACTATTATGTTAATGGCTTCATCAATACAGCAAGAGAAAGTAATCCCATTGTTCAAAACGATGTTTGATACTCATAAGCGCATTTCAACAAGCCTCTGTATAAACAAATTCACCACATAAAGCCTTAATGCAAGCAAATACTTATGGCTTTTCTTTGGGAGCATTCCATCAAACACTTGATGTGCAGTGTTTACTAGGAGATCTAAATAGAATTTTACACACTTTCAAGTTCACACTTAAAGTTCTAAACCACATAGTATGAATCAAGATGACATAACTTCCCACTGTCAATTAAATTCAAATCAACAAATAGGAGAAGCATAGGGGATCAACACATAAAGACCCACTACGCAAGCTGCCATGAGATCAATTATACGAAGAATAAGAGCACTCATTAAGAATAAAAGGGATTGAGGGTGTGATGACATACACACCCTAGTAGGTCAATCCACGCTTAAAGCTTAACCAAGATGAAATTCCACATAGATATGACTTGCTACTAACTAAAATAGCTTACAAAATTTAGATTTTGAATAAGAGAAAACTATGATAGCTAGAGTGGAGGAAGGAGACTAAGCAGGAGAAGGAGGAAAAGGAGAAGTAAAAGAAGAAGGAGAATAAGGAGAAGAAGAAGAGAAAGAAGACTCACAGAGGGGGGTTCGAATTTGGTCTGGGCGGCGTCGGCCTCCCCTGGGCTTCGCGAACTGGAGCGGGAGCAAGGCGTGAGGGCTTCGGCTTCTCGTGCGGGTGCCGACCGAGAGCGACAGAGGGGGAGAGGGCTCTGATTCGTGCACAGGGAGCGACGGTTGGATTCGATCCAGGCCTGCGGAGCAGGGAAGCCGGCGATCCAAACAGCCGAGTGAAGCGTCGACTTCGGGTCTAGGTCGGAGGAAGAGAACAGGGGGCGGCTGTCGTCGGCGAGGGGACTAGCTCAGTTCGGGCACGCGAAGTCGGGAGAGCCAGGGGGCTTGGGGTCGGACGGGTTGAGCGAAAGACCGAGAGAGAGCGAGTGAGAGAGCGTGAGAGAGTCAGAAGAAGAGAATGAGCGTCGATGCCCAACTCAAAGCCTTCGTTCCGAGTAAATCAATCCCGTTGCCGAAAGAGGAAGCCCGCCAATTTCGTCATCGCGCTCCAGCCTCCGAAAACCTCCTAAAATGGCTTTGCTCACTGCTCGATGCCCGTTCGGATCTGCAGAAGATCGCTGCGACGCGGGATATCAGCTGAAACGAAAATCCTCGTTTTATCGCAACCGCTAAAGGAATTACTTGATTTAGGGAATGGATTCAAATTAAGCCAAAAAGTGGATTGGGATTTAATTAGAATTAATTTGGGCTGAATTAGGTTGGGTTTGGGTATGAATTAGATTCAGATTGAGTCGATTTAGAATTAGGCTAGGTTCGATCGATTTCATCAAAACAAGTTGAACACGAATTGAAATTGATTTGGAACAAATCGAGCTCGTCTCGGTCAAAACAAACGGCTCGGGCTTGAATGAAAAAGGATCGAGTCAAATTAACATCAATTCGGATCGATTCGGGATCAAATTGGGCTCGATGAGGTCTAACCGCATTGATTGAATGCGCTCGAGAACACTCGAGCGAAAAACGAGGTCAACACACGAGAAAGCACAAAAACTCAAGGAATGCACAAAATGAAAAGGCAAATCACTTCCCTGAATGAAGAGGAGTCGTCGGAAGGCACGAGCAGGGCAACAAAATGGGTTTCGCCACAGAGGGAAAAACCCTAGCATAGCTCATCCTCTAATCAAGTCGAAAAAAACCCTAGCAGATCTCATCCTTTAAACCTTAATCCTTCGTGATATAATAATGATTCCTAAGTGTTTTGATTTTTGGAGTAATGAATATGTATGTATATTAATGTTTTGAATTATATAAATTATATTTATTTTTATGACTGATAAATGATATTAGATAGATATAGTGTTGTTACTAAAAGAGAAAAAAAAATTCTTTCAAATTAGATTATGGGGCATAACATAAAATATGTCAAAGTTTAAATTAGTTTTGATATGTGGATGGTACCAACTACTAGTCTACTGTATTTTCCTCTTGTAATAATTGATTTTGAGCAAATTCTAATTGCTTTGTGAAGTTCTTCTGGCTGTTGAAGCTTTAGTTTTTTTGTTTTCTAATTAGATGTGAAATGTAATTATTAGAGCTTTCTTTGTTTTTTATGAAGGAGTCTTCAAGCTATTTTTGTTTCCCTTATCATTAACAATTACTGAGTTTTCCCACTCTAAAAAATAAGGCTTGATCCGCCTCTATTTTTATGAAGCAAGATTGAGTACTTGAAGCATAGTAAAAAACTTTGGGATATTAATTCAATGAACAAACAATCTAAAAATCTTGCATGCTTAGAATCAAATCAATTTTCTCAATAAGAAGAATCGAATGAGCCTAACAGTGATTTTTCTAATGTTATTAAGATACTTAAACACTGAAGGAATATAGTCTATGATCGAGGGAATTAATAGAGGCCATCCGATGGAATATGTTGAATTTTGGCTATATTTATAAGGCAAGCCACTCTAAAATATCTATAAATAGGACTTCACTCTCTACATGAGGACGGGATGAGACTTTGCCTTGAGATTTGAAAGAGCTTAGAGCTTTGAAATATCTCAAAGCTCCACATAAACACAAACACTGAAACTATCACTCAATCATCGTTGTTGGACCACCATCAATGCATCATCACTGAACTACTACTTGATTGTCAAAGTTGGACCATCAGTTGATTTCCACCATGGGACTATAATCCAATTGTTGCAATTGTTTCCATCAAACCATCATCATTTCACTATGATCTTCTAATCATCATCACTCAACGATGATCCTTCTACTATTATTTCACAACCATAGTTCTTTGATCACTATCACTCAAGTATGGCCCTCCAACCAATGTCTCTTAATTACAGACCTTTGATCACTGTTACCCGACTATAATTCTCTGACCACTGTCACCAGACTATGGTCATCCTACCATCGTCACGCAGTTATGGCCCTACAACCAACTTTGTTTGGCTATAATTCTTTGATCATTGTTGCCCAATTATGATCCTTTAACAATCATCATCCAACTTTCGTCACTCAACTATGATCCTCCGACCACTATCACTTGACTATGATCCTCCGATCGACATCACTTGCCTACAATGCTTCAACCATCATTTCCCAACTATGATCCTCATATCATTATCATCTAAGTATGATCCTAATGCAACTATCTCATAATTATAAACTTTCAACTATCATCGCCCAACTACAGTCTCTAAAGCACCATCACCTAACTACTAACCTTCAACCAGTGTCTCCCATTTTGGTGTCAAGACTACAATTCCCTATTACATCCCTTTGATGAGTATTGCTAACTATGTTTCTTCGACTAATATCATCTAACAAGATCATCTGAACAATGTAGGCAGGCATGCGCTGTGCTAGCCGGCTATTCAGTGGGCTTATGCAGGTGGGAAGGCTTGCGCGGGTCGGCGGGCTTGCTCGGGTTGGCGGGCAGTTTTTGCGAGTAGGTTGGTTTGCCGGTCAGAGGGTGGAGGTTCAGGTGGGCTTGTTGTGGGCATTTGGTTCATCGAGTATGATTAGTGGTGTAGTAGTGGAGTAGGAAATGCGGAGAGAAGATGAGAAAAAAATAAATTAATTTTGCCGATTTTTTTAAAAATTTTTAGTGACAACATTTTTCGCACTTGCGCCGGTTATTTTTCAGTAGCTTTTTTTTTATCACTAATTAGTTTGCAAACCGTGTTTTACCTGCAAAAAAATTTCAATCGGAAAACCGCATGAAATATATTTTTCCGACAAAAATTTGTCAATTTCCGACAAAAAGTCCGTTGGAAATCAGCAATTTTCCTGTAGTTTATGTTTTTTTTTATGTTAATTATATTATATCAGCATCTTTTCCAATCACCAAAAGGGCATCATTTGTAATTGATGACAAACACTAGTATAAGTATTTCAAAGCCAGGCTTCATAGTTTCTCTTTTCCAAGTTTTTAATATAAAAACTCCTGTGCCTATTACGACTCATCTTATCTATATGTGCTAAAAAAAAAAAAAAAAAAAGCCTTTCCCAACACTTTATAGGAACTTCTTATAATACTAATATGTTAAATTTTCTCACTCACCATGAATATTCAGGCATGTGTGTGCATGTGTGTGTCTATATCCATCTATCTCATTCGCCATGAATAATTAATTTTATCTTATTAAATAAGGGAAGTGTCATTTTAAATAAAAATTTTATATTAAAACCATTCCATTTTTTGTTTCATAAAAACGACTTATATATATAATCTATATATTTCTTAACAAATGGTAGATATGGAGGTTGATCAACCTACAGAATCAATAAATATGACTCCTGCCAAAACAATATAAATATATATATTTTGAACTTTTTAATGTTAAACCATGCACAGATAATGCTTTTCTAGGAAGCCTTGCTTATGCTAGCTATAAGAGTAGGCAGCGTATGACAGTCTTCTATCGTATTATTTGATATAACGGATTGAAGAAGACAATTTTATTATTAAAAAAAGCAGAGCAGCTGTGGATTAGATAAGTGAGATATAACAGTTAGGAGAATATCTATGAACTACTTGCAGGATTTGAGACTAAATTGAGATGAAATAGCAACATACTTTCATATTTCCGATTAATTTAAGACTGATTTATGATAAAATTGATATTATTTGTGGGAGTTTTAATAAACTGGCAATGTATCTGTGATGAATGTGCCTATTTGCAACAAATACTGGGCTAAAATTTAGATTTTCTTCGAGTGACTAACAAATCTATCATATTCATATGGCTCAATGTTGTGGAGATGAGGAGCAGTAAACTCCACAATGACGAACAAGCAAGAAAGTAAGAACAGTGAAAAATAAAGGACATCGGGATTTAACGTGCAAAAATTTAAATTAGAGAAAAAACAACAAAGTCACGCCACACCAATAAATCCACTATTAAAATTGGGAGAAATAAGTACAAATATTTCTTCTCTCTTACTCTCTCCTTTCCTCATCTTCTAACATGTGTTGTTCTAAATGTCTAACCAAAACAAAAATACAAGAGAAAAGCCAGTTATATCCACCCAGAGACGCAGCCTTTGAGAAAAATGAGAAAGATAACTGCTCAGTTCGTCTCACAATGCTGCAGTGCCAGTTTGGGCGCTGTAGCGCTCTAGCCTCTATCTTACACCGCTGCAGCACCATATCTATACCGCTACGGCGCTATGCTCTCTGTCGTTGAGCATTATGACGTTAGGGAACACAGCGCTGGGGCTCTTGGGACACAGCGTCAGGGCATTGTACGTAAAAAAATGTTTTGAGTGTAAACCATTCGCACCCCCCTACAAGCACCAGAAGCTTGAGATCCGGGGCAACAAAATAATCCGATTGATCAACACAATTAGATTCCACACATAACACTCACTTGTTGGTTCTTCCAAACTAACTAGTTAATTATTTTTAGCTTGATGCCACCAAAAACAATAATGTCTAAAGGCTTACCATCAGCTGAATAAATATCTCCATGACCCACATCATCAGTTCACCAAAACTTTGTTTTATAAGGTTGTATAAAATAAGCACCTAAAGTTAATAACCAATAGTCAATAGAACTATCAACATACTTAATTAAAGCATCAGGAACTCATTTGATGCCTGTGTTCTCTGCATCATTATTCTTCCAGACTCCATACATGAAGTTTTTTTTTAACTGGCCTTCTACTTCTCCTTCAATCATTACTTGCAATGACTTGCCTTGGTTGTCTTCCCTTATTCTACAACATCTCTGAGATGGGTTGGCTGCCCATCGTTTGGGATAATGCCCGGTGGCTCCAACCCCTGGTATCCAGCGGTATCCCCATGGGTACCCAGCCTTACTGAGCAGTACCCAGATGTACATGCACTTTGAGTTTTGTTGAATAAATTTTAATTTTTCACTTTAAAAATATATATATATATTTTAATTTGTCTAATAATTATTAATTATTTTTTAGAAATTTTTAGAAGTAATTATTATAGTCCACTGTATATAAAAATTTTTCAATTTTTCACAAATAGGACGGATCGGGACGTTGGGCCGCACTGTAAAAAAATGTAGTAATTAGAATGGCGGGGTAATTGTGGGCTCCACGTGGCGCGATGTTACAGGACTTCGGTCGTAGAGCTACGTCCGAACTCCACACCCAATAAAAATTTAATTCTATGGCATGCACTGATACTATTGTCAGAACTAAAATTTAATTTTATAAATAAATAAACTTTCAACCCCGAAAAAATAATTTCTGGAAAATGAACTTTGAAACAACATTTATTTTAAATTTTTAACCGCTTTTTCCTCCAGAAATTACCATAGAAGAACTCAGTAATCACTTGGTACACGTCATTAGGTACACAGCGGATACACAGCCATAAAACACAACAAAAAAGAGACGTGACGAACTCTGATTCTTCAGACAGCATCCATAACCACACTGAATAATTTCATCTTGTAGAGACCCTTCTTTTGTGTGTACTCTTCATACAAACCTAACCAAACACGACACATTCATGTTTTATATATCGTAGAATTTAATAGGGTGAATGTGTTTGACTATTGATTTTTTAATATAATCTAACCGTGATGAGAATCTCTGAAAGACTTTGCTTGAATCCGTAATCCAAATAACTACTTTGATGAGTCACACAACTTAAAAATATCAGTCCAAAAGTACCTAAGAAATTTTGACTCTGTATTTCAACACATTCGATAATAAATTGATTACTTATTTGATTCAGCAAGCAATTGGTTCAAACCCAACCACTCCATTAGTAGCTAGCTCAGCCCATACGTATTAGGGCTAATTATAATTAATTTGTTGTTAACAATGTGCTAATTAATAGTTAGTAGGTAGATTTTGAACCTCAATTTTTTTTTTTAATTTATATATTCCTGCATGCTGACAAATAAATATATTATTTTGAATTTAGACTTTATTCGGTATTATTGATGTCAATAACTATAATAATTATATACAAATTTATAATTTTTTAAATCGGTGAGTGGAATTGAGAAAGTCAAATGGACTGCTCTTTTTTTTTTTAGAAAATAGATTAAAGAGAGAATAAAATTGGTTTGTTAATGGGTTTTTAGTTCTTATTTTCTTAAAAACCAATTTGCTTTGTTTTAAAGGTTTAGAAAAAAGAATTTTGATTGATTTCGGTTTTATTAATTTAAGTTTTTTTAAAAAAAAAAAATTTAAAAGTGCACAGTAAAATATTAAATAAATTTTCATTTCAAATAATAACATAAATAATAAAAAAGAAAACTAATGTTAAAATATTAAAGCAATTTAAAATGGATTCTAATTCAAACAATATAGAGCTGAAGTAAGAATTTTTAATCTTATTAAGCACTGAGATTACAATTGCTTAGGCTCTGATTCGTTTCAATTTATTTTTATTTTATTTTCCTTAAATTTTTTATTTATTATACTTTTTATCTATTTTATTTTTATTTTAAAATAATTAAATTATTTTTTAAAATATTGAAAATATAACTTTATGGTTTTATGAGTTTTTTAAAATAATCATCACTACCAACAACCACGCTGTCTCCATCGATCGATCATAATCGATCATAACCACCTGCAACTCTCACCACTATCGATTCTTTCCATCATAATTGATGTAGTGGATCGTCAGAAGACTCGACCTACAATAAGGATTTGATTTTCCCAATCCAGGGAAGAAGAAGAAGAAAGCTTCAAAAGCTTCAAGAGTATATTATATCATTCAATACCCTCTTCTTCTACAATACCTCATACTTATAAGGCCAAAAGAGCATTCTAGAAGGTAATAATAACAAACTAGATAAAGTACTCCTAAGGAATCATTCTAGCTTAAAATGCACCGCATCATTCTCCCCTAGCGTAAAAAAGGCTCGACTCCGTCGAGACGCATTATTGAAAAGAGGTTGTTGCAGAAGACAAATTCCCGGATCGAAGATCTTGTTCTCAATATTTCCAAAATTAACAACTTTTCTCTTCATTGAAGCCTCGGGTACCAGAGTATCACCCTTGTCTGAAATTTTTCTCCAAACTTGCAATGCCTCCATCATGTTACCTCTCATGGGTTTCACCTTATCAAAACTGCAAGCCTCAAGAGGCTCAAATATTTGAGAAGTCTCATTGGTAATCAAATGATCTGAATAAGGGGCAAGCACAACCAAAGTCAAATCAAAATAGTCAAGTGCAGCAGCCAGAGAAGTGATGTAGTCACTTGGCCTTCGCACCTTTATTGGAGCCCCCCTCAAAAGTTATGCCATCAGGAGCAACACCTCAAGCAGCTTCTTCTTGGCTTCATCCAAGTGGCCGGCCTTGCACATCTCATTTATCATTGATGAGTAAACAATTAATTTGCTTTCTCCATTCTCCTATGCCACCTTATAAAGTCTGTTTATGAGGTTATTAAAATTGATAGTTGTTGCAGGCTAGAGAATACGCGGCGATAGAGAATTAATCCTGCGTCTTAGCGTTGTACGTATAACTAGCTCACACACAGAGAACACAAGATTTTTTACGTGGAAAAACCCTTGAAATGGGAAAAACCCACGGGGCCTAGCCCAATTGAAAAATGATTCCACTAGAATTTTGAGTCAGTTACAAGGGACTGAAATCACCTCCAATGGTGACCAGATTACAATCAATTACTTAAGACGTCGGGTCTTCGGCAGGATGTAGGGACTGAACGTCGGGCCCTGAGCAGGACGTCGGGTCTTCGGCTGGACGTAGGGACTGAGTGTCGGGCCTTGAACAGGACGTCGGAACTTCGGCAGGACGTAGGGACTGAGTGTCGGGCCTTGAACAGGACGTCGGGTCTTCGGCAGGACGTAGGGACTGAGTGTCGGGCCTTAAGGCGCGGCGAGGTTCTGCGGTGGTCCGGCGAGGTTTTGCGGTGGTCCGGCGAGGTTCCTGCGGTGGTTCAGTGGTGGTCCTGCGGCTGTCGAGGAGGAGCTTCTTCCTTCTCTTCTTCCTTCTCTTCTCTTCTTCTCTCTCTTGCTTGGATCCCCTCTCATGAGAAATGAGGGCTCTATTTATATATTTTCTAGAGTGGCATGACTTATAAATAGGTGTGAGATCAAGGGCGAATAGGGAGTGGTCGAATGGACGACCGATGCTGAATCCTACGATCGTGCACCGTTTGTTGGTCATTTGAATGCTTTAGTGATGTCGGAATTTAGTGATCTTGGGCTCGTTGGATTCGTCTCGTCGAGCCGTTCGATTCGAGTATAAGCTCGTCAAAATCGGAGTCCGTTTGGTAACTCAAACTGCGGTTTGAACCTTCCAACAGCGCTTCGGGTTCATGATTTGGACCCATTTGGGCTCAGATTGGGTCGAACTCGGTGTCGTTGGGTTTGTATTTCCGAGACGCTCAGTTTGACTGTAAGCTCGCTGAAATCGGAGTTCAGATGATCTCAATTTTAATTTTTGAAGTTTCCAACAAGCTTTTTCCTCGAGATTCGTGCCCGATCAAAACTAATTTCATAGTGACGTATCAATAGTAATAGAGCAATCCGACTTCGTCATTTTGTCAAACATCTGGATTACGAAGTGGCTGCAAGACTTACCTAAGTGGCTAAATATTAGCTTTTGGGCAACGTAGAATTTACCGAGAGAGGAATGGAGAGGGCCACAGACGCAATTGTCCCATAAGGTTATCTGACTGAGATATGATGAGATCCGGAATTTACTGGCGTAGAGGAGTCCACCGTCAAGGAGGTTGTCTTGTAGTTCAACCTCAGTGATATTGGGAAGGCAAAATAGGTCTCTCGGTATGGAACCATTGCAGCAGTTTTCAGTCATTCGAATACGGCATAGAGATGAGCGTCGGTCGAAGCACATATCTGGAGGTTGGAGAAGGCAATCCATGCATAGTCGCTGCAGCATACTATTATTAAAATCCCCATAGCTGAAACACTTTAAACACCGGAAGATCACTCTCGCTCCATTTACACATAGGTAGAGGGACGTAAGACTCCGTGTAGATGACGTTGTGGTCTTCACGAAAGAGGCGCCAATCTTCTTTTGACATGTCCTTAAGAGTCTTCGTACCAACTGTTCTGGTAGCTACAGTTTGATTCTACAAAGATGATGTTGAGAGAGAGAGCGTAGCATAAGAAGCAGCAATTTCAACAGCATAAGAGGCATTTGCAGCAGATCCTCCAACTTCAGAGGCAGCATCAACGACTTCGGCAGCCATGAGCGGAATCAGGTTGTGCGGATTGAGAGACGGAGTCCAGGAAGTGTAATTGTCTGGTGTCAGATCATGATCAGCATCTTTCTCGCGATCTAGTAGGTCCAAACTGGAACGATTAATTGAAGTCATGGAAGCCACATTGCTCCTTCTTAGTGGCAGAAGCCCTCCCCATTTTTCAGAAGTACCACTCCCTGTCTCGCAGCTTCGAGAGCAAGCTGCCTGTGTTCTTTGGTACACACATTGTCAGCACCTAACTCCCCGTAATGCTGCTTCGCCGGATGTCCAAATAGAATTGGAGCAACGTCGCGATAGCCAAGTGGGTTTTCTGTCTGCTGCCGTCGGAGTGGGGTGTGCGGCAACGGAAGAATGGTGTCGCCGGATGCTAACGGCGGAGTGGTATCGGTGGCGGAGTGTGCGGGAGTCTGGTCAGCGGGGGCCTGGTCGGTTGTTGTCGGCAAGTGGAGTTGGGAAGCTGAAAGAACATAGTCAGCCTCCCTATCAGATAAGGAAGCGTCTGAAGCCGATGCAGAGAGTTGTGATGCTCTAGCTGAAGGCAAATCCTCTCCGTCTCCTGCCATGATCGCGGATCTAGCTGACATGATAGGTGCGGGTTCGTTTTCTCCATCGACATCTGAAGAGCCCTTGGACGATGTTGAAACGGAATGAAGGACGACGTCGGTCAACACCGCCTGGAGTGAATGCTCTGTATGATCGGACAGCACCGGAGGAGGGGCAACGGCGGGATTATGAATGTCCTCAGGCAGAGTTGAGAGTTCTGTGTGTGCGGGCAGCAACGACGGCGTGGTAGCAGCGGGCTCGGGTTGAATGTCGGGTATGGGAATGACGACGGAGTCGAAATCGGCAACGGAATGATTGTTTGCAGGCGAATCTGCAGGCGGAAGTAGGTTCGGTAGCGCCTGTGTGTTGGTGGAGCAGATGAGCGACGGGGACGGTATGGTTGTCGGCCTGCTCATGATTCTCTCCACCAATTGCAAGACATTAACACATAAAGCATCTATTCGATCAATTGATGCTTCCACTTGAACCAACCGAAGGGTTTCACGGCGTTGAGCACGATCAGCATCCCTTCTTCTTCGCTGGCCATTGAAATCTTGAATGAGGTGGTCGGGATTACGAGTGTGATTGCGAGACGAAGCGGCGTAAAGATCATGGGCGACTAAATGAGGCCGGAGCGACGGCGAGTCGCGGACGAAGGTCGCGGGTTGATTGCGGACTAAATGGTCAGGCAATGGGTTCCGCCATTTGAGCGGAAGTTCGAGAGGAGGGTATTCCGGCGGCGGATCACGCCATTGGAGTGGAAGCTCAAGAGGAGGATAGTCATCGATCTCCCGTCTTCTTCGGCGTCGATCGTCGTCGATCGCCCATCTCCTTCGGTGGCGATCTTCGTCGACCGTCCATCTTATTCGGCGTCGATCTTCGTCGACCGCCCTTGTTCTTCGGCTTCGATCGTCATCGACAGCCGACCTTCTTCCGCAGTTCATCGATCTTCACAAGCTCCAGGCCCTGATACCAACTGATGTAGTGGATCGTCGGAAGACTCGACTTGCAAGAAGGATTTGATTTTCCCAATCCAGGGAAAAAGAAGAAGAAAGCTTCAAAAGCTTCAAGAGTATATTATATCATTCAATACCCTCTTCTTCTACAATACCTCATACTTATAAGGCCAAAAGAGCATTCTAGAAGGTAATAATAACAAACTAGATAAAGTACTCCTAAGGAACCATTCTAGCTTAAAATGCACCGCATCAATAATGACCCATTATTAGTGTCTATCATCGTAGGAGGATCCAACAATCGTTGTAGGCCTTCACTTACGCTTATAACTATCGTTGTCTCCGCCATTATCAATCATTGTCATAACTAGCAACAAGTAATGTCAACAACCACCACCACTGTCTTATCAGCAGCTGCAATCGAGCCATCGACGATTGTTATTTGCATCATCATTTTGCAACTATCCATACCACCCCTTCCACTACTAATGATCACTGCCATCACGGCATAATTAAATTAATTCATTTAATATTTAACAAAATAAAATTAGTTTATATTTAAGATAATAAAGATATTTTATACTATGTTAAAATATAAATAAACAAAATAAAAAATGTCTACCTTTGTGAGTTTTCTGCAGTTCTCATACTACCACAAATCAAATGATATGAAGACTTGCAAAAAATATTTAGAGCTGCTCCACAAAGTCTCACCCATAGTCTTTTATTTTCCCCCTCTTACAAGCATTCATCTTCTTACCTCATGAGTTACATTTACTAGCAATTTCCAAAGTTCTGACTATTCAAACAAGGTTTTATAATATTTGGTACTGCTGCTACTTTAATTTGACTTGCTGAACAAAAACTTGGGATCTTATCTATCTCTGTAATTTGGTGTAAACGGTATATTAATTAAGCATTCGTCATCACAAGCATAATCACCATTATCATTTGGCTTGTCCGTATCAAAAAAAAAACTAAGGCTTCATTTGGGGACAGTTTTCTTAATGCTTTCCAAAGCAATTTTTTAGTACAAATATTTTTAATTCAAAAATTTTTATATTAAAAAATTGTTTTAGAATGCTGTCCCAAAAAAACCTATTTAAAATTTAAACCATATTATATAAAGCAGTAATTTAATTATAGTACTTAAATGTAATATAATATTGTACAAAAAAATATATATCTCTAAGTAATTCTTACAAACAACCACAATTCAAGATAGTTGTAAACTATGAAACTATCAACTAAGAAGAATATATATATATATAAGAATTAACATTAAATTTATCAAAGCACGAATACACCAAATTTATTTGGCTCAACAATGGGTGCCTATATTCACAGGAAGAAAGAGAGAATTCAGCCCAATTTATACATTACAGATTACAAGCTATTCAGAGGTCTAGAATTGTATGATGTATGGAAGGAGAATCGAACATGATTTCTTGCTTGATCTTCCTTCCTCCCTCTCAATCTCTTGTTCCCTCACCTAAATTGAAACACCAAATCCATCGCTCAGTCTCTCGCTCGTTGAACTACGATCACTAGTTAGTCTACTCCTAATTTCATGAAATAGAGCTAAATAGGAAAAAAAAAATACTAGATTATACAAGAGGCTACTCAAGAATAAAGAGTAAGTAATATAAAGCATTGCAAATGGAAAAAAAAGTTTAATAAAATCAATTTATGTAAACAAAGGTTTGATTTAAATAATAATAATCTCCACCTTAAAATAATCCATATTCAGGCTATTTCCCTCTCTTTCCCAACATCTCCATAACAAAGAGGTCTGCCCACCTAGTGCAAGATCAAGCATTAATGTAGGAATTTGATCTCTACCACTAGCTTGATCAATATCTCCATAAAATTATCATTTATATGTACTTGCTAAATATTCATAGTACCTTCAGAAAGAACATCTCTAATCTGCTTATTTCTTTCTAGAAATAATATATGCTTCATCAATTAAAGTTTACTCTACTGTCACACCAAAATATTATTTTCATTTCTTTGTTCTCAGAAGCAATCCTTTACATAATGTCATATGCCTTCTTTTAAAGCCATAGTAGTAATCATGTACTTTACCTCTACTATTAATAAAGCCATAACTGATTTGGGATTTTCTTTCTAGCCAACATGTTCTTTCATGTTGTAAAGACATAACCAATCAATAGTTTATGTACATCCAAGCCCCCCATATACTAGAATCCATAAAACCTATAATCTGGTTTTTGTCCCTATTTTCTTTTTTCATATCAATCCTGCATCATCTAATCTTTTAAAGTATCTTCTGGCTGTTGTTCCGGACAATGATGAGGAGGCTTCAGTGCGCCACCTTCGTCCCTTACTTGTTGGCAACTTTGGTGGTCATTCCTCATTGCGGTCTGGGTGACTTTTGTTGGGTTTTGAGTTTTGGATCCTGGCGTATTGCCTCCAATGGAAGGTTCTTGCTTGGCTTGAGGGTGGGTGCGCGCGGCCTCATACATGAGTCCGGTGGGCACTCGCCCTTTCTTTGGCTTTGATTTTCTCTGTTCAACATTCTTTCCTTTGAGGTTGCTTCTTTTTTTGTTGTTTTTGACTTTGTAATTTTTTTTTCCTTTTTGTGGGGTCCTGTTTGTATCTTCCTTTTATTTATGTTTAAAAAATATACAATCAATTATAGATTTCATCTCAATTACATCTAATTTCCTCAAAATTTAAAGCCACAAAAGGAAGAAGTAAGTCTCACTCAAGCAAAACCTTAAAATGATTGGTCGACCACTACATTTGATCCATCAAAGGAGAACTAATAAGACTTCATGCTTGATCTTCCTTCCTCCCTCTTGAACTCTCATGCCCAATTTATGCAAACTATGACTATATATATATATATATATATATATATATATATATATACAAAGGATTTCTAAGTTGTTCATAATAAAAAAAAAAAGTAATTTAGTATAAGGATGGTTGATTTATGCCTTGTTTGAGACAACTTTTTTATTGTTTTCTAAAACAGCTTTCAGTATAAAATTTTAATTCAAAAATTTTTTACTAAAAAATTATTTTAAAAAATAATAAAAAAAGCTCCACTCAAAACGTCCAAGCATTTGCTTGCATTGATTTACTAACTCTAGCTTAGATGACTTCTTACCGTTCAACATAAGATGAGATCATGATAACAAATACGTTTAATTAAAGTTTTGTGTAAAAAATCTCCTCTGAGTTTCAAAGAAACATCACGCTAAAAGTCTAATGCCAATAAAATAGATATCTATATAACTAAAAGTTTTACATAAGAGTTTTACTTCGGCTACCCTTTTGGTTTTGGTCTTGTCGTGAGCTATGATGCATCGACACGGACATGGCATTTTTTAAAAATATAGGACACCGGTGCGGCGTGGACACGACATAATAATTTTTTAATATAATATATAAAAATTAAGGTGACATTATATTAAAAATGACAAGCAATAATAAATTAATTTCATGATAACTTGTTTAGCTTATAACATAAAGATGTTTAGTACAAAATGTATAGTACAACCACAAAAATATAAGCAAAAAAGCATTTAGTGCAACATGAAGGTCCAACTACTCAATAGAGGGAATGATAGAATTAGATTCAGAGGTTGATATTTGGCCTTCAATATCATCATCATTGAATATAATTGCTTCCAACTCTGGTAAGTTATTTGTATGGAAAGATACCGAGCGGTACCGAGCATGTACCGAGCGGTACCGAGCATGTACTGAGCAGTACCGAGAATGTACTGAGTGGTACCGAGCTTGTACCTAGCGGTACCGAGTATGTACTGAGCGGTACCGAGCATGTACATAACGATACCGAGCATGTATATTAGTTTTTTTGGTAAGTTTCAAAAAACAACAATTAATATTTCAGGCGTCGAGAGTCGGGCGTCGATGCCATTTATCAGTCACCGAGAAAGGAGATGAAAATATCTTCACTGCCAAAAAGAAATAAAAATGAGAATATTCAATTATTGAAAATTAAGTGGGGATGTTGATATGATGTTGTGGATAGGAAATAAGAAATTTAGTTTAATTTTCGCAAAATACAAGAAATTATATTTAAAAAAATTCATAAAATATTTAAGATATGCGTGTTGGACATGCGTGTCCAATTTGCATTTAATATTTTTTAATCGGACACGTTTTTGACGTGTCCGACACATGTTGGAGGAGTGTCGGACGAGTGTCATGTCGGACACGGTGACATACACTACACGCCTCTTTGAGGAGAAGTGTCGGTGCATCATAAGTCGTGAGAGTTTCAATTTCTGAAACTTATTTTAGCAATCAGGATTTAAAATAAAATATAATATTATTTGCCAAGCTATTATAGTACTTCCATTAAGTTTTGATAATTTCCAACAAATTTCCGGAAGTTTCTAACGAAAAAGTTCATCAAAATTAATTTGCAGATGAAATAATTTTGTCCTAAAAGTTCAAAAGCGGAACTCCTTCATGCATATAATATGAAGATAAGATTAAGGCTTCGTTTGGGACAGCTTCTTTATTATTTTATAAGGCAATTTTTAAAATTTTGTAAGAAAAACTGTTTTAGAAAGCACTGAAAAAACCACTGTTTTGAAAACCGGACCGGACCGGCCGGTTCAACCGGTTCAACCGTGAACCGGTCCGGTGGCCGGTCCAATCCAGCTTCAAAACCGGCTCTGCAAAGAACCGGATCAAACCGGATTGAACCGACGTTTAACCGGTGAACCGTTGAACCGGTCCAGGTTGGAAAGAACCAGCCGGTTTATAAATTTTTTTTTTTTTTGTTTCAATTAAAATTTTAAATATATATTTTAATTTATTAAAATTTTTTAAAATTTTTAAAATATTTTTTTAATTATGATGATTAATTTCATCATAATACATGCAAGATTTCTTAAATATCTCACATAATTTGTTTTGCAAAAAGAGTGTACTTCTCACTTTATAAAGGTCTCAAGGAAGGATCTTCAAACTCCCCCTATGATGTGGGACTAAAAAAGTTGCATACTTGCATGAATAGTTTAGAATGTGAATTTGGGCTTATTGGGCTTCAAATTTATTCTTAGTTGGGCTTAAAATTTTTTGCTTAGTTGGGCTACAAATTTGAATGATATGTATAATGTATTATAAATTTACTATAATATATTATAATAATTATGTTATAAAATATAAATATTATAAATTTATATATTATATTAAATATTATTCTTATAAATATATTAAATTATAAATATATACATATATTATTTTTAAATGATATTTATATTTATAACTTTGTATTATATTATATATATATATATATATATATATATATATATATATATATATATATATATATATATATATATATATATATATATATATATATATATATATATATATATTTTTAAATTTATAAATATTATTAAATGGTCATATTTTCAATTATTTATATTATATTAATGATCATAAATTTTTTATATTATAAATTTATATATTATATTAAGTATTATTCTTATAAATATATTAATATTAAATGATATTTATATGTATAAAAATTTATAAATATTATTAAATGCTCATATAATTATAGTATCTGATTTTTATTATATTAAATTTTAATAATATAATTATTTATTACGTTATCTGGTTCGACCCCGGTTCGACCGGTTGAACCGTGAACCTCTCCCTCTTCCGGTTCGTTATCTGGTCCGATTTTCACAACCTTGGAAAAAACTGTCTCTTTAGTTTGAAGCAGCTTTCTTATTGTTTTCAAAAATAATTTTTTTAGTACCAAAATTTTTTGAATTGAAATTTTTTTAACTAGAAATTGTTTTATAAAGAGCTTTTTAGTATGAAAGATATTTGAACTTGAAATTTTTGTGCTAGAAAATCGCTTTAGAAAACAGTAAAAAAATTGTTCCAAATGAAGCCTAAATTAATTTTCTTTAACACTATTTGAATTACTTTTGAACGTTATAAATAGAAGAAAAACTGTGCATGCAACCGTTGTGTCAATTCAGTTTTAGTTGTGCATATGAACAATGCTTGTGGATTATGTTTTCTTGGTACAGGTCTCTTTAGGGACTGCTTGATTTGCCGATTTGCAAATTGCGGGCTGTTCTATTTTGTTTTTACAATATATAGATTTTTGCTATGGCTTGAGGTAGGTTTGGTGAGATCTTTCTGTTTTCACTGTAAAAAAAGCTGACCATTCAGCTTGGCTGTTCTATCTTGTGTAGTTTCTTTCTGAAAATGAATTAAAGAAATCGTTTATTCAGATATCAATTACTTTCTAAATCTCTCGTTTGTTTTCTCTGCAGTTGCATTTTACTTTCTATTGCTGTCATTCTGCCACTCTCGGAATTCTATCAGAGTTCACAGGGAAAGAAGGATGATGTCGATGCAGAAACTTACGATTGATATATTCAACGGTGAAATGTTTTTAGTCTTTGGAGTATCACAATGAAAGCTGTTTTGGTTTATCAAGGGCTTTCAAATTCCATCACCATTTAGGATTTTGCTGTGATGACCAACAGAGCAAAAGCATGAGAGCTGCAATTGAAAGCACATAATGCTATACTCCTTTCAGTGGGTGATTTAAGTGCTTGGGGAAGTTGTCGAGGGGTCATCGACCACTGAGGTATGGTAAAAACTTGTGTTATACCCCCGGATCCGGAAGACGGTACACCGCGGCAACGATGAAGGAATGGGAAGATTTATTTTGTATTGATAAAAAAAAGTAATATAAATAGAATATACGTGTATATTGGCAATAAAACTAAACCTTCGTTTTATTATCATAAATCTAAATGGCAGCATATCAACAAAATAGAACTAGTACAAGCAAAAGAGAAAGGATTGAGAGCGATAGGGAGCCGAAGAAGGGCCAAATGCGTGTGTTTTTGTGGCATGCAGCTTTCGGTTCGGTGCCTAGACCAAACCGGTCTGATATTACATATTGAATCTCACTGCTTGGAAAGATCCGTGACCAATCAATTACTTTGAAATAAACAATTATATATTCTTCAAATAGAGGAGTCAAAAGATCTAATAAAACATAAGGATGTGTTCAACAACATCATTCTTGATCTCAATAATGGTTATGTGCATATTGAATAAGAAGATCAGTGTATTATACTTCACAGCTTATTGCTGAAATTATATGAAAACACTGTAGACACCGAGTTAAGTAGAAAGCTGGCAATGACAATGACAAGTGAATTGTTATGATTTAGTCAAGTTTTAGGTTATGTTGTTTTTAAGTTCATTTTATTTCTTATAGTTCCATTTTTCTATAAATAAAGAGGCTGTAATAGAGGTAGAATAAGGCAAAAAGCAATAAGATTTAGTGTTGTTTCTCTCTCCACAAATCCTGTGAGCTCTCCCTACTCTCTCCGTCTCTCCCATTTCTCTCCAAGAATTCTCCAAGAAGCCCAACAAATTGATATTAGAGCCAGGTTGATCTGATCTGGGGAAGGAGGAGAAAGTTCTTGTAAAGAGCAGGGAGGTCAGAACATGCGATTGCACGTAGGAGATGGGTGTGGATGCGCAAGCAAACATCGCGCAGGGTACGGGAAGATGCGCATGAGAGGTGGTTGTGAGAATCAGGTGTGTGCATTGGGCTCATGTGCATAAGGGAACAAGCTGCATGCGGGTAGGATGTGGGCCAAAGGCGGGACAGTCAGGCAGACACTCGTGTGAGCGGACGCTGCGTCGGGCAAAGCCTGGGCACGTGTTCACGAAGCAAGGAAGATAGGACCATGGATGGGTTTCGTTCGTGCCAGATTTGATGGAACAGGAGACGGATGGGAGGCGGCGGATTCGATGGTGCCGGCCTCGATATTGTTCACAGGATTCGAGCGGTCAGTCTACCAGAGACGTGAGCCGGAGCAAGCCCATGGGGCAGCATGGAATTTTTATTGGATCAGGTAATCTGATGTAGAGATACATCAGGTACCCAATAAAAAAATGCTACATGTACTTACTTTTTGTTTAAAGCTGAGTACTTTTTGTTTAAAGAGTATGTGGTATTTTTTTATTGGGTATCTGATGTATCTCTACATCAGGTTACCTGACCAAATAAAAATTCGGCAGCATGCCGCGTTGTAAGAGCGGACGACAGGGAAATGGGTTATAACCCACAATAGCTCCTGTCAGATCGCAGTAGGCGCAGGTTCTTGCAAGCAAGTGAAGGAGAGAAAATAGGTGGGGGAGAACTAGTTGACCGTCTTTTTTCTTGGGTTGTTCTTCGTGAATAGCATTTGGAAGTAGGGGTGTCAATATTAGACACGATCCGAACCCGATAAGGAAATTTTGGGTTCGGGTTGGCCCAAACATGAACCGGGTCGGGTTCATGTTAGAGTTTTCGACCAGTTTCAAAAATAGGGTCGAGTTCGGGTTGACTCGGAAATCCATGCATGACCCGGATTAACCCGCTGACTGAGCTGACCACGTCTGCCCGAGGCCAATCCAGCACCTGCCCGAGGCAAATCCCGCATTACCGAGGTCAATCCCACGCCTGCCCGATGCCAATCATGTGGGTGACCGCACTGACCGAGCTCGCCGCATGTCGCTTTGCCTGCGTATCACTGGTCGCCGCATGTCGCACTTGCCCCATTGCCCGCATGCCCAGCCATTTAGCACTCCAGCTGTCCCGCCTCTGGTGTCCCACTGCCCATGTCCAGCGTTCGACATCCGGCTATCCCGCGACAGGCATCCTGGGTTTGAGTCGTGTCGGGATGACTCGAACCCGAAGTGGGTCGAATTTGGGTCCGAAAAACTGACCCATTTGTAAAAACGGTTCGAGTTCGGGTTGACCCGAATAATGTCGGGTCAATTCTGGGTTCAACCCGAACTCGACCCGTGACCTGAAATTGACACCCCTATTTGGAAGAAAAGTGGTAACAGGCGAGGAGGTTTTTCATGACTGTTTTTTTTTTTTTAACAGCGGATGTTTTCTCATATTTGTAAAATTAGACAAAGGTGGAGATTGTTGTGATTATGTCCAATTTTAGGTTTTATTTTTTAGGTTCATTTTATTTCTTGTAGTTTCATTCTTCTATAAATAAAGAGGTTGTAATAGTGGTAGAATAAGCCAAAAAGCAAAAAATTTAGCGTTGTTTTTCTCTCCACAAATCCTATGAATCCCATTTCTCTCCAAGAATTCTCCAAGAATCCCAACATGAAATTTGTTCTTATGTCCAAGGAGTTTCAAAGAAAATCAGAAACGAAGAAAGACTAGTGCAGTGATAGTTTATTTTTGAGAGGAAGAGCTTAACAAAGACTAGTTCCCCGACGAAGGGCAAGATCTCAAGAAAATGTTTCAAAAGGCCACTTTAAGAACGAAAGTATTGGTTTCTCAGCCAAGAGTAACAGCGAACACTGGATCATTCATTTGGGTTGTGATAGGAAACACTTGGATTTCCAAGTGTTTCTTACCAAAACCAAGAAGATCCAATGTCAAACTGCTGTCCACAGCAGAAATCAGCCAAGAAACAGGGAAAAATAGGAAGAAAACGCGAGAAATCTGAGAAGAAATTGCACCAAACTATTGTATTCCAATAGTAGAAGCAAAAACGATAAGAAAGATACAATGTTCTTCGATTCGAGAGGAAGAACAACTCTCCAACAATCTCCGGCAACGCCAAGAGCCCAAGCAAGAAACCCTAGATCTCAAGAGAATTCAAATTCAAGATAATCCCCCCTTTTCCTCCTAACCTCCTAATTAACCATAAAGGAGTTTTACAAAATGTCTAAACAGCCCCTCGCATTCAAAATTTCCCTCCCAAAATTCCTCCTTGGCCCCCGTCGGCTGCGCCGCTTCCGCTCGGTTCTGCCCGCCCCGCTTTCTTCCGCCTCGCGTAGGTGTGGACCGGTCCGGGTTGGACCGGTCCAGCCGGCTCAAGTGCTGGCCTAACATTACCGGCCTAACAGGTTGTTCTTTCCATAAGATTCCCAATGAGGGCTGGTTTCAAGACATCAAGAAAGGAGATGGTTTTGCTAAGATACAATGCGTATGGAAAAATCATTGGTGAAGAGATGGTGTAATGGTTTTGCTATGAGACAACAAGTCTTGCAAAATCTTGGGTGAAGGCTTGGCCACAATCAGGATGTTTGATGGATGCAACAAAATATTACAAGGACTTGCATTCTTGAGCACAAATCCCATTAATTATTTATTGAAATGCTTGATGCAGGTGGTTGTGTGGTGAAGATTGACAAGAGCTTAATAGAAGTGAATAAGGGTGCAGTGGTTTTCATGAAGGGTTTCATGGTTAATAATCTGTATGTTCTTGATATATCATCAAAAAATTATCTTGATCGGGCACAATCTCGAGGCAAAATCAAGCTAGAAACTTTAAAAAGTAAATCCGGGATCACCTGAACTCCGATTTCAACAAACTTGCAATCAAACGGAGCGCTCTGAAATACAAACCCAACGACACCAAATTCAACTCAATCTGAGCCCAAATGAGTTTAAATCGAAGACCCGAAGCGATGTTGGAAGGTTCAAACCACAATTTGGATTACCCAAAGGTTTCCAAACATGACATGCTTATAGTCAAATCGAGCGGCTCGACAACGAGCCCAAGATCGCCGAATTCTGATATCGTTAAGACCTTCAAATGTCTGACAAACGGTCCACAATCAAGGGATTCAATATTGGCCGTCCATCCGAACCACTCCACCTTTGCCCTTGATCCTCCTCCTATTTACAGGTCATGTCATCCTCAAAAAACTATAAATAGCCCATCATTTCTCTTGAGAGGGGACCTAAGCAAGAAAGAAGAAGAGAATGAGGGAAGAAGCTCCTCCTCGACCACCGCCATTTTCAAGTGACGCCGGAGTTCTGTCCGACTTTCAAGTGCCCGGAGTTCCGCTCTACTTTCAAGTGTCGTCGGAGTTCTGCCCGACTTTCAAGTGACGCCGAAGTTCTGTCCGATCTCCAATTGACTATGGAGTTTTACCTAAATACCATCTAACGCCGGAGTTCTCCCCGGCCGTCGACTGACGTCGAACTTCTACCCGACGCAGGATTTCCGCTCATTGCCAGATTTCTACCCGACGCCGGACTTCTGCCAGTTGTCGGACTTTCGCCGGACATCTATTTGATACTGGATTTATGTTCATTGTTGGACTTCTACCCGATGTCATCCTTCTGACCTCCGTCGTTAAACAACGGTCCTTCTGACCTCCGTCACCCGCCGACTATGATCTTTCCAACTTACATCGCCCACCGACTATAATCCTTCCTTCTAACCTCTGTCGCCTGCCGACTACGGTTCTTCTGACTTACGTCGCCTACCGACTACAATCATTCCGACCTCCATCACTCGCCGACTACAGTCCTTCCGACTTACGTCGTCCACCGACTACAGTCCTTCCGATCAAACAAATACATCAACAGTGATTTTTTGTATTCACATCATATAATGTATTCTATAAGATGTACATCAAGCTAAGGCCTTACCCCAATGAAGGGCCTCATTTGTAATCAACTGCAATACTGGTGGATTCATTCAAACTAGGCCAGACCCCGTGGTATTTCCCCCTTTTTCAGGGGTTTTCCACGTAAAAAAATTGGTCTCATAAATGCTACACCCTCTCTTATCTGATTGTGTGCCGGATTTTCGTACAAAGTTAAGACGCTAAACTTTATTTTTCTCTACCGCCGCGAATACTTCAGGACGCAACAGTTCTAAATGGAAATATGGTAATCAAACCGTTGATCAATGTTGCATCAACTGCTAATTATAACACTAAGCTTGATAATTGATGCTTGGGCACATTTGTGAACATGGCATGGCTGAGTTGAGAAAGAATAAATTATTTGCGGAGACAAAACAGATAAACTAGAATTGTGTGAGAATTGCTTATTTAGCAAAACCTTCAGGATTCGTTTTTTGGCACTGCAAGGAATAACAGCAAGGGAAATTTTAGCTTTATATCCATAGTAATCTATGGGGACTATTCGAGTTGAAACAAAGGGAGCTGCAAAATATTTTATGTCCTTAATTAATGATTAGTTGATTACTCAAGAAGAGTATGTGTGGAACAATTATTTGGTCCGGTGAACGTACGCTCCTCTACGTTCGGCCACCAATATTTTAGCGACACGTAGCATTAAGAAAAGTCGCCGACCCGACCCGCTGTTTTTTAGATTTTCGCAAGTGCGTTTTTTTAAATCCTTGCGTTTTTTTAAATCCTCGAGTTGTTCCGAGTTGTACCTAGTTTTTTCTAGCAAAACCGAGCAAATACCTAGCAATACCGAGCAAATCCCTAGCAATACCAAGCAAATCCTGAGCAAATACTGAGTTGTACCGAGTTTTTTCTAGCAAAACCGAGCAAATACCTAGCAATACCGAGCAAATCCCTAGCAATACCAAGCAAATCCTGAGCAAATACTGAGTTGTACCGAGTTGTACCGAGTTTTTTCTAGCAATACCGAGCAAATACCTAGCAATACCGAGCAAATCCCTAGCAATACTGAGCAAATCCTGAGCAAATACTGAGTTGTACCGAGTTTTTTCTTGCAATACCGAGCAAATCCTGATCAAATACTGAGTTGTACCGAGTTTTTCTAGCAATACCGAGCAAAATCCTGAGCAAATACCGGGTTGTACCGAGTTGTAGAAAAACTCGGTACAACTCAGTATTTGTATAGTTTTGGTCTTCGCAGAGCGGTATTTCTCGTTTTTGCAAAGCAATACCGAGCAAATACCGAGCAATACCGAGAAAATCGCGAACATAGCATTCTCGGGTTCCGCTCTGGGTCAAGTCGTCGGGCCGCGCGGTAAAGAGTAAGAGCACGTGGCGATATGTTATTGACGGCCGAACGTACCTCTACATCAGGTCAGAGGACGTAATAATTGTTCATGTGTATATTGCCTTCAAACTAAAGAACAAGCTCTTAAAGTGTTAAGGGAATGGAAGGCACTCATTGATAAATGATAATGGTCTAGAATGTTACTCGAAATTATTTAACAAATAATGTATCAGAAAAATCTATCATTATTGTCGGACGTTTCGACAGAAATATTTACATTGGTAAAACCGGCGGGTTTACCCGGATAACTTAACGGCGAAATGTCTGGCGCAAACACAGCATTGTGTACTCAGCAAAATGGGCTAACTGAGAGAATGAATAGAACATTGCTAGGGAGGGTTAAAAGTACGCTATGGTAGGGATTTTGGGGGAGAAACTCTATAAATAGCTAGCTATTTTATAAACAGATGTCCATTTGTTGTGGTGGGTTTTAAGACACCAATGTAGATATGGATTGGGCACACTTTAGATTACAGAAATGAGAGCCTTTGGATGTGTTGCATTTGCCTATGTCAAACAAGATGAACTATTGCTTAGAGCTTTGAAATGTGTATTTCTGGGGTACCCAAATGGAGTGAATGGTTACAGATTCTGGTGCGGGCTTAGAAAAATGCATGACTAGTAAAGATGTAAGTTTAAATAAAAATGAATCTCCATTACTAAAACCAGTGTAGCACGTAGCGGTATGGATGCTGTGGAAGAAAAGTGGTAACAGGCGAGAGGAGGTTTTTCATGACTGTTTTTTTTTTTTTAACAGCGGATGTTTTCTATATTGTAAAATTAGACAAGGTGGAGATTGTTGTGATTATGTCCAATTTTAGGTTTATTTTTAGGTTCATTTTATTTCTTGTAGTTTCATTCTTCTATAAATAAAGAGGTTGTATAGTGGTAGAATAAGCCAAAAAGCAAAAAATTTAGCGTTGTTTTTCTCTCCACAAATCCTATGAATCCCATTTCTCTCCAAGATTCTCCAAGAATCCCAACATGAAATTTGTTCTTATGTCACAGGAGTTTCAAAGAAACTAGAAACGAAGAAAGACTAGTGCAGTGATAGGTATTTTTGAGGGAAGAGCTTAACAAAGACTAGTTCCCGACGAAGGGCAGATCTCAAGAAAATGTTTCAAAAGGCCACTTTAAGAACGAAAGTATTGGTTTCTCAGCCAAGAGTAACAGCGAACACTGGATCATTCATTTGGGTTGTGATAGGAAACACTGGATTTCCAAGTGTTTCTTACCAAAACCAGAAGATCCAATGTCAAACTGCTGTCCCAGCAGAGAAATCAGCCAAGAAACAGGGAAAAAATAGGGAAGAAAACGCGAGAAATCTGAGAAGAATTGCACCAAACTATTGTATTCCAATAGTAGAAGCAAAAACGATAAGAAAGATACAAGTTCTTCGATTCGAGAGGAAGAACAACTCTCCAACAACTCCCGGCAACGCCAAGAGCCCAAGCAAGAAACCCTAGATCTCAAGAGAATTCAAATTCAAGATAATCCCCCCTTTCCTCCTAACCTCCTAATTACACATAAAGGAGTTTTACAAAATGTCTAAACAGCCCCTCGCATTCAAAATTTCCCTCCCAAAATTCCTCCTTGGCCCCCGTCGGCTGCGCCGCTTCCGCTCGGTTCTGCCCGCCCGCTTTCTTCCGCTCGCGTAGGTGGGGACCGGTCCGGGTTGGACCGGTCCAGCCGGCTCAGTGCTGGCCTAACATTACCGGCCTAACAGGTTGTTCTTTCTACAGATTCCCAATGAGGGCTGGTTTCAAGACATCAAGAAAGGAGATGGTTTTGCTAAGATACATGCGTATGGAAAAATCATTGGTGAAGAGATGGTGTAATGGTTTTGCTATGAGACAACAAGTCTTGCAAATCTTGGGTGAAGGCTTGGGCACAATCAGGTGTTTGATGGATGCAACAAAATATTACAAGGACTTGCATTCTTGAGCACAAATCCCATTAATTATTTATTGAAATGCTTGATGCAGGTGGTTGTGTGGTGAAGATTGACAAGAGCTTAATAGAAGTGAATAAGGGTGCAGTGGTTTTCATGAGGGTTTCATGGTTAATAATCTTGTTTAGTCTTGATATATCATCAAAAATTATCTTGATCGGGCACAATCCGAGGCAAATCAAGCTAGAAACTTTAAAAAGTAAATCCGGATCACCTGAACTCCGATTTCAACAAACTTGCAATCAAACGGAGCGTCTGAAATACAAACCCAACGACACCAAATTCAACTCAATCTGAGCCCAAATGAGTTTAAATCGAAGACCCGAAGCGATGTTGGAGGTTCAAACCACAATTTGGATTACCCAAAGGTTTCCAAACATGACTTTATAGTCAAATCGGCGGCTCGACAACGAGCCCAAGATGCCGAATTCTGATATCGTTAAGACCTTCAAATGTCTGACAAACGGTCCACAATCAAGGGATTCAATATTGGCCGTCCTCCGAACCACTCCACCTTTGCCCTTGATCCTCCTCCTATTTACAGGTCATGTCATCCCAAAAAAACTATAATAGCCCTCATTTCTCTTGAGAGGGGAACTAAGCAAGAAAGAAGAAGAGAATGAGGAAGAAGCTCCTCCTCGACCACCGCCATTTTCAAGTGACGCCGGAGTTCTGTCCGACTTTCAAGTGCCCGGGTTTCGCTCTACTTTCAAGTGTCGTCGGAGTTCTGCCCGACTTTCAAGTGACGCCGAAGTTCTGTCGATCTCAATTGACTATGGGTTTTACCTAAATACCATCTAACGCCGGAGTTCTCCCCGGCCGTCGACTGACGTCGAACTTCGTTCGGGTTGACTCGAATAGTGCCGGATCAGTTTTGGGTTCGACCCTAACCCGTCCCGTGACCCGAAATTGACACCCCTGTGCAAGTAATGATTGAAGGAGAAGTAGAAGGCCAGTAAATTCATGGATGGAGTCTGGAAGAATAATGATGCAGAGAACACAGGCATCAAATGAGTTCCTGATGCTTTAATTATGTATGTTGATAGTTCTATTGAGTATTGACCATTGGTTCTTAACTATAGGAGCTTCTTTTTATACAACCATATACTACAAAGTTTTGGTGAACTGCACTGCTATGAGTCATGCAGATATTTATTTAGCTGATGGTAAGCCTTTAGACATTATTGTTTTTGCTGGCATCAGGCTAAAAATGACTAACTTGGTAGTTTGGAAGAACTAGAAGGGGAGCCATATACAGAAGATAGATTTGTCATAAATCTGTCACCAAAGTCACTTGAAGAAATTAAGTCTATTTTGTTGCAGACATCTGTCTTCTTCATCGTACATCAAAACATTTGCGATGAATTTTACCGTAAAATTTGTTGCAAATAGGTACATTCATCATAGACATTGCAAGTTCATTAAAACTCCCACAAATACTATCAATTTTATCATACAATAACAACAACAACAACAAGCCTTTATCCCACTAAAGTTCATCGCAAATATGAAAGTATGTTGCTATTTCATCTCAATTTAGTCTCAAATCCTGCAAGTAGTTCATAGATATTCTCCTAACTATTATATCTCACTTATCTAATCCACAGCTACTCTCCTTTTTTTAACAATAAAATTGTCTTCTTCAATCCGTTATATCAAATAATACGATAGAGGACTGTCATACGCTGCCTACTGTTATAGCTAGCATAAGCAAGCCTTCCTAGAAAAGCATTATCTGTGCATGGTTTAACATTAAAAAGTTCAAAATATATATATTTATTGTTTTGGCAGGAGTCTTATTTATTGATTCTGTAGGTTGATCAACCTCCATATCTACCATTTGTTAGGATGGATATATATATATATATGCAACAAAAAATGGAATGGTTTTAATATAAAATTTTTATTTAAAATGACACTTCCCTTATTTAATAAGATAAAATTAATTATTCATGGCGAATGAGATAGATGGATATAGACACACATACCAGAATATTCGTGGCCAGTGAGAAAATTTAACATATTAGTATTATAAGAAGTTCCTATAAAGTGTTGGGAAAGGTTTTTTTTTTTTGATAGTTAGCACATATAAATAAGATAAGAGTTGTAAGAGACATCTGAGTTTTAAATGAAAAATCTGAAAAAGAGAAAAACTGTGAAGCCTGACTTTGAAATACTTCTACTAATTTTTGTCATCAATTATAAATGATGCCCTTGGAAAATATGCTAATATAATATAATTAACATACACTGTAGGAAAATATTTGATTTCTGACGAATTTTTTTGTTGGGAATCGACAATTTTTTGTCGAAAAAAAAAAAAAAATTTCCTGCGGTTTTCCGATTGAAACTTTTTCGCGGGTAAAACACACGTCGCAAACTAATTCCTGATGAAAAAAAGCTGCTTGAAAAATTTCTGGCGAAAGTGCTGAAAATACTGCCACCGAAAATATAAAAAAAAAACTAGTAAAATTAATTTATTTTTTCTCATCTTCTCTCCGCATTTCCTACTCCACTACTACACAATTCAGACCCGATGAACCAACTGCCCCCACCACATGCCCACCCGAACCTCCACCCGCTAACTCGCAAACCAGCCTACTCGCGAAAACTGCCCATCAACCCGAGCAAGCCCGCCGACCCGGACAAGCTTACCCACCCGCATAAGCCCACTGAATAGCTGACCAGCACAATACATGCCTGCCTACATTATTCAGATGATCATATTAGATGATATTAGTCGAAGAAACATATTTAGCAATACTCATCGAAGGGACGTAATAGGGAAATTGTAGTCTTGAGACCATAATGGGAGGCACTGGTTGAATGTTAGTAGTTAGGTGATGGTGTTTTGGAGACTATAGTTGGGCAATTATTCTTGGACCGTAGTTGGGCGATGAGGGTTGGAAGGTTATAATTATGAGATAGTGGCATGAGGATCATAATTAGATGATAATGATACGAGGATCATAGTTGGGAAATGATGGTTGAAGCATTGTAGCCAAGTGATGTATATCAGAGGATCATAGTCAAGTGATAGTGGTAGGAGGACCATAATTGAGTGACGGCAGTTAGATGATGACTATTGAAGGATCTTAGTTGGGCAACAATGATCAAAGAATTATAGCCAAACAAAGTTGGTTGTAGGGCCATATCTAGGTGACGATGATAGGAGGAACATAGTCTGGTGACAGTGGTCAGAGGATTATAGTCAAGTGACAGTGATCGGAGGTCTGTAATTAGGAGACATTGGTTGGAGGGTCATACTTGAGTGATAGTGATTAGAGAACTATGGTTGGACAATAATAGTCGAAGGATCATCGTTGAGTGATGATGGTTAGAAGATCATAATGAAATAATGATGGTTTGATGGAAACAATTGCAACAAATAAATTATAGTCCAATGGTGGCAATCAACTGATGGTCCAACTTCAAAGTATTGCTTTTGGGCATGTGGATTGATATAGTCCACATGATCTTATTATTACTATTAGTCAAATCCATCATATTAAGAAAATACACTATAATATCTTATCCCAATCTGAAGTCTACCCATGCTCCTAAAAAAATTAATAGACTTTGATCATAGCTGCCTTTATTATTATTATTATTATTAACTTTATTCAAGTCAAGCTTATCTCATAAAATTGACTTGTTTTTTTTTTTTCCACCTTCTAATAAAACATCCAAGCAATAGTTAACAAGTCTTCGATCGTCATGAGACTCTAAGCAATGCTTCAGCTTGTTCTCCCCTGCGGGAGAACTAATAACTTGTGGGGAAGACAATGCTATTATTCAAATAATATTCAACAAAAAGAGTCATTTTTTGGGGATTTTATAAGTGGAATTTAATTAAGACGACGAAATGAAAAATCAAAGTGATTAATTAATTGGTATTAATGGTCCAAAACAATGCTTATTAAGTTCTGATCTTTGCTTAGCTGACACAAACATTTGACCAATTTCCATCAAATATTATTTCCATGTCATTACTCTATCTTTTATTAGTTATAATTAAAGAGATTAAAAATATTAATTTGTTATTTGGTTGTTAACCTATAAGCTCGACCCTTCCGCTCGGTTTGATATCAAAGTCAATTGTTAACTAACAATAAACCATTATTTCAACAAGCTATATTAAATATGATGTAATTTAGACTTTTGCAATGTCAAAAGCAAATTTTATTTATTAAAAAAAAAGGTTAATAGAAGTTCATATTGTATTTGTTGTTCCTTCTTTTAATTTTTCGTTTATTAGTAGTTTCTATCTTTTGAAGTAATATATATATATATATATATATTATATATATATATATATATATATATATATATATATATTAATTGGCAAAATCTAAGGCTTCGTTTGGGACGGCTTTTTTATATTTCTAGTGTGAGCACTTTGTTATGCTAATCTAAGGCTTCGTTTGGGACGGCTTTTTTATTGCTTTTTAAAACGGAGTTTTAGTACAAATTTTTTTTTATTTTTGTATTAAAACTCCGTTTTAAAAAGCAATAAAAAAGCTGTCCCAAACGAAGCCTAAGTTGCTTCCTTGAAACTTTTAGAATTGATAATATTTTCTAACACATTTTTTAAAGAATTTTTCAATGCAATCTTAGTTCGCAAATGAATGTAAATGCTTAACACAATAGGCATAATAGTTGAGGGGATAACTACATGGAGGGTGCTTCATTTGTTGCTCATGTTAAGTTCTATCAAAACTAACATTCAATTACAATCATTTTGATGGGAATTGTAGATGATCAGTAACCCTCATATGCCTCCGTCTCGTATGCTAGGGTTTTCGTCCTTTTAGGGCTTTTGCCCTTGCGTCTCTGCTCTTGCCGTCTCCTTACCGGCGGTACATTTTTAATGGTGAAAAAATTGCTTGATCCTAGTTTCCTTGCAGGTAAGCAACCTAAATCCTTTAAGGATGCTTTATCTGGTTCCGTTGAATCGAATGGTTTTCCAGATTTTCGTATTTCTTCGAATCGAGGTATGCCATCACTGTGGTTTTCGGAAGAGAAATTTTTGCATCTAGCTAAGCCTTTTGAATTTGCATTGGTGGGGGAATTTCCCCTTAAACGACCATCTTTAGATTCAATCCCTAGGTTTTTCTTTAACCTAAAATTATCTGGGGATTTTTCGGTGACTTTGTTGGATCAAGCTAATGTTTTAATCAAGTTTGCCAATGATATGGATTATGCTAGGGTTTTTGCTCACAGATCTTACTTTGTCTATGGCTGTTTTATGAAAGTTATAAAGCGGTCACCGGTTCTTGATTTGTCGGAGGAATCTCCGATCGTCCCTGTTTGGCTTTCTTTTCCGGGATTACGTCCCCATCTCTTTTCCTCCCGTACACTTTTTGGGTTGGGTTCGGTCTTTGGTAGGCCGATTCACACAGACATTGCTACGGCTTCTGGATCCCGTCCATCAGTTGCTCGTGTTCTTGTTGAAATTGATGTAACCAAATCATTTCCCGATTCTGTTTGGTTGGGTCCGGAGAAATTGGCGTATGTACAGAAAGTCATTTTTGAGGGCATGCCAATTTTTTGTTTATTTTGCAAAGCTTTAGGTCATAAGAAATTGGATTGTCCTAATTGTTTCCAAATCTTCCCCGGTTGTTAACTCTGCCCCCCAGGACATTCCTCTTGTTCCTGTTTCTACCGAAGTTCCGAGTATTTCTCCGGATTGTGAAATTGCTGCGAAATCATGTGATGTTGTTTTAGAGCGAGATGTTTTAGATGGTGAAACTCTTGTTCATTATCAGACAGCTGGTGTGGAGGGTGAGATCTTGCCTGATGTTGATTGTCGGGTTTGTTCGCCTGATGCGTGTGTGCTTTCTGGTATGGATGTGGGGGTTTTGATCAGGCTTTAGTTTCTCCTAATGCTGCTGTTTCAAATTGTGTTGATGTGGATCAAAATAATGTTAATGTTATCGTCCCAACTTCCGTCGATGTTGCGCGCGAGGGATTTGGTAAATGTACAAAGAATCCTAGGGATGTTGGTAAAAGGCTGGAGAATGGTTTTATGTTAATTTTGCCTTATCTCCTAATGCCGTACCTTTTTTTCCACCTAATTTACCGTCTAACTGTGTTGAGGATTTGCCGGATATTTCTGTGGGTGACCCTGTTGTGGTTCAGCCTGGGGCAATCTCTCCGGGTCTAAATATGGAAGTGTCTCAAAAATGCACTCCAGTTTCTAATAATTTCATTAAGGTTCCTGTAAATTTGGTTGATACGCGATTTGTGGGAAATTCCTTAGGTGACAGTTTTGGGCTGGATATTAGGAACCATATAAATTGGTTAGATTCGTCCGAGGGTGAGCCAGATTCCGAATTTTCTGATGGTGCTGGTTTGGCGTCGTCGGAGTTCTGTGGTGGTTCTGACCCGGGATTTGATTTCACTGTTGTTAATGTTAGACCCACTTCTTATGTTGGGACTCGGGGTAGAACTCGTGGTAGAGGCAAGGGTCGTCGTAGGCGATAGTGTATTTTGCTTGTCCCCTGTTCCTGTCTTGGTTTTCTATATTGTTTTTTTTTTATGTGCGGCTTGCTGGTTTGTCAAAGATTGGGCAATGATGGGTTGGGGCTCGCATCATTGTACTTTGCTGGTGGCAACCATTGCTGTGGAATTTTCGGGTTGGTTCGGGTTGGCTGTTTTTTCCACCTTTTGAACGGTCTTGGTGGGGTGTCGGTTGTGCTGGAAGCTTCAACCACTTACTGAGCCCACGGTTTATTGTAATTTTTCTTCTTTCTTTTTTCCTTGCTCTATCTTATTGTAACCGTTTTTTCTTGTTATTAATATATGTTTCTTTAAAAAAAAAATTACAATCATTTTGATTGTATGATTGCCAGCATTCTAAAATAAATACCGTTATTTATCACAAATATTGTATTGAAGCATAATCTTATCTTAGTTGTACCAATATCATCATTTCAATTTTGATAATATTTTCTAATATTGATGTCATGCATACTTATTTTTAATTTATTTTGTGACCTATTTTCTAAGAAAATTATGGTACATTTCTTAGAAAAATTTTTCAAGATGGTTGTTTGGTTTTGGTGTTCTAATATTGAGAATGCAAAAGAAGCTGTGGAGATTTCAGTATGCTTTCAAGCATTGAGAGGCCAAAATAATGAACTTACATTAGAATGTGATTGGCAATTTATGCATGCACATTTTATAAAGACTTATTGTTAAGCTTCCCCATCAAAAATTTTCTCTATCAACAAAGCATACTACAAAGACTTTATAGCGAGCCATCGTATTTATACTTTGGGATTATTTTATATGGGTATTATACGAATTTTATTTTATATTATCCTAAGTTTTTTGTTTAGAAAAGAAGCCATCTTTTGGGATAATTGTTTGTGGTAGGTGACCCTAAAGCTAGAATCAAATACGAGTTTGATTATTTCTTCTGAAGACCAATTTGAAAAGAAAAACAAATAAATAATAATGGCCCAAATAAGGCCATTATACATCAGTATATAATGCGGGAGAAATTATTATGTGCGGAGTCCGGGCGGGAACTTTCCGCCCGGACTAAGTGTACACCGTGTACAATTTTGTACATAATTAAATTTTTTTTTTGTACACAGTGTACCTTCACAATTTCCATCCCGACTCCGCACAGAGTTCGTTTGGGATGGCTTTCTTACTGATTCTTAAAGCAACATTTTAATACGTACTAAAAAAATTGCTTTAATTAGAAGCAGTAAAAAGCTGCCCCCAAAACGAAACTTATACCACTCAAATAAAACGTTTTTAGTCTACCCATAATTAAGTCACATGTTTTCTATATATTCTTAATTGTTTTATTTTTTTTCCTTTTTCAAAGAGATCCTTCTCAGAAGTTTGTGTAAATTACAAAAGTAAAATTGAAGAACTTGTTTTTCTCATGGAATAGCATTCGTAAGAAGATTGCATGAGAGATTTGCTTACCCATGCATTAACTTTACAGCTAATATAAATTACCCCATGGCTATCTCTTAATTGTATATTCTTTCTTAAAAGAAAAGCTAAAGTGGTTAATGGTGATCTTCTTCAACCTCTGTCCTCTTCTGCTTAACCTCTTCTCTCCATGTTCATTCTCTCTTGCTGGATCTTTATGATGGCTGCCAGCAGAAGTATTCCAACGTGTTGAACCGGGAGGTGGTTTAATAGAGTGATTAAGTTAATTACTTAATTAATTGCATTGCACTTATAAGGAAGAAAATCATTATCCCTTTATAAAATTTCAATTATTTAACCATTGCAACATTTACAAGGGATGAAAATTTTTTATTCGACCCAAATATTGATTTTGGGGTATAGTCATACATTTTTTAAAATAACAAATAAGTGATAAATTTAAAATTCGTTTGGGACAACTTTCTTAACGCTGTCTAAGGCAGCTTTTTAGTATAAATTTACTTGAATTATAGCTTTTTTACTAGAAATTAGCTGTTTTAGAAAGCAATAAGAAAGTTGTCCCAAGGTACATTTGGGATGACTGTTTTACTACTTCTTAAAGCAGCATTATAAAAAAGTAATTTCTGCTTTAAGAAGCAATAAAAAAGTCGTCCCAAATGAAGCCTTAAGTGTGATTAAGGAAGCTTCGTTTGAGGATGTTTTTTTACTGCTTCTTAAAGCAGCTTTCTTGTGTACAAAAAATTTAATTTTGTACAAAAAAGTTGTTTTAAAAATCAATAAGAAAGACATCCCAAATGAAGCTTTCGTCTCACATTAAAAAAAAAATTATGAAAAAATAATATTTCACAGGTGATTACTTTGTCATTGCCATGTGCTTAGCGCTAAACCCTATTCATAAATTAAGCAGAACTGTTCAAGCAAAATTATTGCCCTTTTACTTGATTTATTCTACGCATACGTACCTATTTTGAATTTATAATCATAAATAGGCTGAACCTTTTAATTAGTTCAAGTAAAAAACACCCTCACAAACTAATTCTTGATTAAAGTAACTAATTATGAAGTTTAAGGTGTCGTTAGGGATAAATTGGAATTAATTATAATTATATGCGTCTAATAATGACTAAGTGATGGAATACCTAAAACATTTTATATCTTATTTCTAAAAAAATTATTATAAAAAAAATTTATGAATCTTGTTTAGGTACACAAATAATAGAAAATAATCTCACATTTACGGTGAAATAAAAAAATAATAATGTGGCGCATTCTGATTCGTTTGTAGATGAAGTTCGGTGATCGCACAGAATAATTTCTCCTAAAAAATAAACTTGTTCTGCACTTGTTAATAGTTAATCTAAAATTTTTTATTGATGAGCTTTCATTAATTAATAGATTGAGTTTAATTTGATTCACAAATATTTTACCCTCCTAACAACGCATAGACAAAAAAAACTTCGAATATTTTTTCATTACATTTAACCTTCAGCTTGACAATGTCAACTTTAGTTTTTAAAAGAGCATCATCAAAGGCTACGTAGAAATTTATTTATTCAAAATAGTATAAGTATAATTAGTCATATATAGATATAAAATATAAAAAGATTAATTAAGTTCAAATTTTTTATATTGGCTAACTAATTTACAATCCACATCAATGAAAAATTAATTATGTATTAATTTTCCAGCGGGCAAAGAATTCAGTAAAAATATTCAAATATATTATTATTTCAAAAATAAATTTTAATATGATATAATATAATCATGCATGCATGGATGTTAGATTTAATTACGACTGTATTTGTTGTTCGTTAACGGTTTAGCATAAGAGAGGAGATTAGAAACTTGATTCATTAATATAGCAAGATGATTAGTTTCCAGCATACTTGCATGTTTTTTTGGTATTGGAGTTTCTTCTTTCTGCAAATTGGGTGCCCGGAAAATTGGTTTGTGAGCTTTTGCAGGGTGTTCGTGACTTATGACCTTTGGAAGGGACTCTTCTCCTTTTGCAGGAAGTACGTGTTGAATGATATTAATTTTTGCTTTCTTTTTTGGGTGCTGTCTTCTTGTAGCCCTAGAATGTACCTAGGCTTTTTTGTACTCATAGACTATGGAATCACCGGCTCTTAGATTTTTTTTTGTTTTCTCTTGTAGCTCTTTTGAGCATTAGCGAGTTGGAGGTTCCTTTTATGGACCTTGTACCCCTTTTTTTTATATTAACGCGTAGGCCCCTTTGTGGGTTTTAACCAAAAAAAAAAGCAAGATGATTAGTGAAGTAATGCACTGGTATTTATGGATTGGAATTTCATTAAGTACACAACTGAATATATTTATGAAAATTTGATTTTATATGACCCATAATAGCCTTAGGTCTTGTTTGGAATAGTTTCTCTACTACTTTCCAAAGTAGTTTTTTGGTACAAAATTTTGAGTTTGAATTTTTGCACTAAAAAGCTACTTTAGAAAGTAGGAAAAAAACTCTTCCAAACAAAATCTTAATTGATCAAATATTTCAGTTTTTTGAATTATGCTAAGATTGAAATTTATTAGAAAAAAAGATTGAAAAAGGATCTAAACTAATTTTCAATAAATTTCAAATAAGTTTAAGATTCCAATTTATTTGAATAACGTTCAAATAAGATTCAAAGAAGCCTGGAATAATGCTAGAACAGTGTTTGAATAATGTTCAAATCTTTTCACAAAATATTTGAAAATTATTTGAACTTGATTGAAATATTATTCAAATAAAATTTGAGTGTTCAAATAAAGTTTAAACAATATTGGAAGATGATTTAGATTAGGTTGGATACATTAAACTACAAACACAATAGCTAACAAAACTAAATTTGATACAATTGAGTACAATCATATAAGCTATAACATAGAAAAATGAATAGTTAAAGAGATTTGATTGCATGTGCATCATCCACTATGGACCTAATTGAATAATGTAGTTTTTAGTTGTATCTACCTTGCAAAATAAATCCATACATAGCCTGTTCCTATAAAATGGCTACAACCATGTGTAATTTTAAGAAGATCCCCTATTAAAGTCAGATAAATAATGTATTGTATTGCATACACTTCATAATCTTTGCTGCAAATAAAACATGTGGCACTAATTATCAATTTATTGCATAAGTACTGTTGCGGGCTGGAATATATGCGGCGATAGAGTTAAAATACTTTCGTCTTAGCATTCTACGAATATTCAGCACACAAACAGGAAAGAAAAATAAACACCATGATTTTTATGTGGAAAATCCGAAAGAGGGAAAAAAAAAACACGGGGCCACGCACAGTCGAAGAAATTCCATTAGTGTTTGTTTGAAGTACAGAGGCTGATTCGTCCCACAAGTTAGGACGATCATATTACAAAGAGTTTCTTGTGAATTGAAATTTAGTTACAAAGTTATGCAGAATTCCGGGGTCTCCCGAATATCTGGCAGAATTCCGGCCTATCTAGGCGGCGTAAAGAACTCCGGCGGTGGTCGAGGAGGAGCTGATTCTCCTCCTCTTCTTCTTCTCTTCTCTTTGCTTCTTCTTGGTTGAGTCCCCCTTTGTGAAGAATGAGGGCTCTATTTATAGTTTTTTTGGAGTGGCATAGCTCGTAAATAGGCGTAAAATAAGGGGCGAATAGGGAGTGGTTGAATGGACGACTAATATTGAATCCTTTGATCGTGCACCATTTGTTGGATATTTTAAGGCCTTAGTGATGTCGGAATTCAGCAATCTTGGAATCGTTGGATTCGTCTCGTCGAGCCATTCGATTCGACTATAAGCTTGTTAAAATCGGAGACCGTTTGATAACTCAAATTGTGGTACGAGCATTCCAACAGCGCTTCGGGTGCTTGATTTTGGCTCATTTGGGCTCGGATTGAGTTGAATTTGGTGTCGTTGGGTTCGTATTTCCGAGACGCTCAGTTTGACTATAAGCTCGCTGAAATCGGAGTTCAGATGCTCCTAAATTTGATTTTTGAAGTTTTCGGTTCGATTCTGCCTTGAGATTCATGCTTGATCAAGATAATTTTTTGAGAATATATCAATTACTACATTAATTCTATTGAAATTTTATGTAATGACTTTTCTTATGATTGATTTGAGAATCTCATCTGTGTTGGCCCTCCTCTACTTTCCAAAGAGCTTGGGATGTGCTGTATCACATACACTTCGCATAAACTCCATAGCAATTAAGACATTGTTATTATCAATGTATTTGTGTAAGAAATTCATGAATTTTAATTAAATTTCAAATGGCTTAACATATAAATGACTATAGAATATCATTTGTGCTGGCCCTCCTCCACTTCCAAAGAGCTTTAGATGAGAAAATTTTCTACCTGCTATTAAATAGTTTCGCAAACCAAGTAAGATAGGAAAACACTTGAAAAATTAATTATTATTACTCACAAGGTATGCACTGCAAAGCAAGAGAGGGTCACAGTAATACAACTTCACGGTTTGTATGTACAGCGTGTTTTCATATATTATTCAATGAACTAAGTTCTATTTTAATAGATAATATATGATATCTTCATCAGGCCCATACCTCACAAACTTCTCTTCATCTCCACATACATAAGCACAGCTTCTGGCTAGTAAAATAGTACAGTGGAGAAACCAGTATACTAGCTAGTACGGTTGTCGAATCGATAAAACAGTCATTGTATCAGTATTAACAATTAGTAAAGCAATCATATAAAGTGGTACAACCAAAGCATCAATAAATTAAGACTATCAGAATCATATCAATATGCATTAAAACCCCATAATGATGTACACACGCTATCAATTTATTTTATATCAATATCAAATCAGTATCTTAATCATGTGCTCAGTATCAATATAGTGAATCAATATTATTAATCAGTATAGTGAATTAATAGTAATATCAAACTGTATTGATGTATTTATCATTATTACTACCAATATCGTGTCATTGATAAAATCAGTGGCAGTAATAGTAAATTCGTACAATGATAATAAATCAATAAATAATAATAGTAAAGCAATAAAATCATACCGTAATAATAACAATGAATCAATAAGTTATATTTTAGTAGTCACACTAAACAAGTAAGAAATTTTGGCTATCACGATATTTTCAGTAATCAGTAATCTGTAGTCGGTAACTGTTGTCACAGTAAACAAAGTTGTCACCTTTTACTCGTTAGCATAGTAATAACTCATTATAACTCTCAATTATTGTACACATTTGTCAATCTCCAACCAACGGGTCAGCTAGTCTTCACTTATCTTTTGCACATGTTGTGATTTACTTACTTTTGTTTGCGCAGTAGAACCGGCATGCTTTTCATAGGTTTCTTTCTTGCATGTGCTTGTGTCTGACCGCTAGGCTCTTTAGGGATAAAATTTTTATACTCGTAATTATTAAATAAAAATTCTAAGATTAACTCACATAGAAACATAACGATCCTAGGAAATAGCCGGAATCGTCCGGGGTGGCATGCATGCATTCTCTCACCTATTAGACAAATTTCCCCGCCTGCGGGTAGAGTCCGGATAATCTGGCCTATGAGGATGAAGTGCCGGACCTGGGAAAATTTAGTCATTCAAAAAAATTATTTTATAAAGCCTTTTTAAAATTCATACATATCTGATTTGGAGACTTAACCAGCATAAATTGCATTAGTAACTAATTAAAATTAAGATTTAATTACATTAGTTTTAGAAGCATTGTACCATTCATAAGTGTGGGATCACTTAGGAATTTCTCTAGTTTGTCGATCCCAAATTCAGTGTCTAAACTACCCACCCTTCTTCATACAGACCGGATAGTATGGATTTTACACGATTAGGAGATTTTAGCTGGCTTCCTCTGTCAGACAAGGAATAAGTTCAGATTGCATTAGCTAGGTCGTAGATGCTAGTGTCGTGTGTATGACACTACATCTTTTATGAATTTAGGGTCTAAGGTGAGGGGTACGAGTGTACCTCTATACACCTTATTGGTGGGTAAGCTCTCCATTCTTTCGGAAGCTATAATCCCTACCCATCTGCGTCACACGAATGACGCCATCTCCTTCCTTCTCTCGTGCATGTTTGAGTGCAATGTCTCCTTTCTTTTTCTCCAGTTTTCTCCTCCTCGGGCCGTCCGAATGTTGATTAAACCATGCGTGATTGACTGAACCAATTTGGGACATTCTTCCTCTTTGATTAGGAAAGCCTAGAATTTGCCCTTGCACTAAACCCTTTAGAGGAGATAATCTAATGTCCTTAATCGAGAGTCTTCTTAGATCGAGGTCTAAGATGTAATTAACTACGGGGGCTTGCGCCCGTAGGAAACCGATCCCCACAATCAAATAAACCTCATTTGAGCTGATGTATCGAATGAGAGAAATCTCGTGAATTTAGGGTTATAGATATTATTATCCATCGAGGTGCGTAGGTGAAAACCCGCTATCCTCCATGGCTAATCGTATCTATAACTCCATCTGCTCTTCCATCGGCCTGCTTGTGTCGAGTGTAAAGGTCTACGACCATTTTGTCCTACGGGATAGTGTGATCGTACCCTTTGCATTCGAACCACACGAGCAGAATCCTTTCGGAGACCCACAGCACACACTTAATATTACTACAATACTATAATAATAATGACGACCAGCTATTACTCAATCACATACCTACATTCATTTCTAATGCATTGTTCATAATAAATAAAGCATAATTGGAGCTAATTCAGAAATTGACATAATGTTCTAACAGTAGGCAACAAAAACCTACTAAGCAAAATTCATATTTTCAAAAATTAATCAAATTACTAGAGATTGTATATAACAATATTATGAAATTTTAATTAAACTAAAATACTATTTTTAGATGTCAAAATAAATTTTAAATAAATAAAAATAGTCATTTTTTTCAAAATCACATGGCAAAAAATTTCAAATAAATACTCAAAATATTCAAATCTCAATTTCTATAATATATAAAAAGTTATGTGATGATAGTTTTTCCAATATAAAATTATTATTATTTTTTTTAACGAAAATGTAAATCCGATAAAAAAATCTCAAAATAATCAAATTATTGAAATGAAAAAATAGGATAATGGTTCCTTATAATGAGATGGGCAAGTTTCCCAAAAAGATTGACTGGCGAAAATTACTCTATGGCCTCCAAATCCTATGTTTCTTTTTCTCTCTCCCCACTTTCTCTCTTATTTTCATTTTCTAGTCTCGATTATGCTGAAGGGTTAGGGAATAAAAGAGATTTTAATGGATAAACATAATAGATAAGGATTTCTAGGAATAATCTAATATAATTATATAATTTATTTAATTTTTAGTATAAATACATATAATTTTTTGACTTAAAAATTATTTACTCAAATGCCTAAAAGTTATAAAAAATTTATTATATTTAAATCACTACAATATCTATGTTATGGCAAAGATAATTTATGATTTAGATTTATAATGAGTCCTGAAAAAAAATATTTGATCGTGTTAAAATACGGACTATTGCAACCTACCCACCTTAAAAAAATATCATCATTGACATTTTAATTAAGGATTCAGGTATAAAATCGATATAAACCAAATCTATATGATCAAAACTCAAATTAAATTAAACTCAAATCAAAACTCGTTAAGAAATCATATAATCATACATTTCATTTTATCACATGTCAATCAATTATGTATGACATGCTATATCATGCAATAATTTAAAATAGATATCTTATCAATAGACCTCTTAGATTATTATTTATCTTCTATATATTGTAACTTGTGCACACGTGACATTACTGGGTAGGTGCAGTCGATCATGGTGCAACAATCTACCTCTGAATACCACTAACAACGTAACTCTTTCATTCGCCTAATTGGCCAATCTTTCACTATATGCTTTCACTCATATAGTGCTCTATCCTTCAGTCTTCCTAAACTGGCCTGCTCTTAAATCAATTCTTCTTGCCCTTGCTCTCCACATCAAAAACATTACTCTATTAGAGGATAACATTGACCTCCATGCCTCTTCCACAATGAATATATGTACTGTAGTTTCCAGTAGATGTTAGTGATCCCAATCCCCTCGAATAACTATATATACTTTTCTTATTACCAGTACTATCGCTATACTTACTTACTTAATCTCTAGTCCTCCATCATGCTTAAATGTCGGTACTAAAAATCAATCTGGCTCACTCCACCAACACAGAAAATTTTTAAATCAGCAGAGGTACTTTGTCTCAACTCCTTGTTCAATCCCTACAAAATCTATAACACTTTTTTCAGTAGTATGAATCAAATAGGGAGCTCACATATCTAGTAAGTATAATAAATATATCTTCATACTACATTACAATCTTCCTTCCCTGCTCCAACTTGATAAAAGCTTCCTGCATTTGTCATTGGAGTGACGGAGGTGTGAACCACATCAACAATATTTTAGTGAATTCATCTCATGTGATCTCAACATTGGTCTTTCCCTGGAATTTTTCTATATGTTGTCCAAACCCCCATCTCTCGACCTCTCCTTCAAACAGAAACATAGCTAATGATACATTCTAGCTCTTTTAGCACTGCATACTGTCAAAAATCTTCTCTATCCTTAGCAACCAATCTTCTGCAGCCTGTGTGGTCCTATAGCTCCTTTGAATAGTGGGGGCTTCAACTTATGAAGTAGTTGTAGATTCTTATTCTTTCTTTCTCCCTGATGACGTACTCTGAGTATCACCCATTACCTATACTAGAACACTCACTAGCTAGGTGCATAATAGTGCATAACGGTACTAGAGATGCATTGTGTTGCTTATTTGGTGTATCTTACTATGATAGGTCCATTTAAACTATTCAATTTTGCACAATTATTTCTGATCTGAATAATTCACACATGCAATTAATTATGTATGTAAAATAATATACCTTAATGTACATAATTTACCCGACTCACTATCAATTCTTACAGCTCTGATAACAATTCAATTCTTCCAATAATTATGCTCTAATACTAGTTATCATGCCCCAAAATCTAATTTAAAATAATTCTTTTTTTATCCTTTAATAACAACTTCATAGCTATCTAACTTCATCTATTAGTAATAAACATCAAAAATAAATTCTAAATTATAAAATTTAATATAGATTATCATTGCTCTCAACTCGTCATATATAATACACAAAAATCATACAATCACAACACATCATTTTATTTTTGCTTAACTGGCACGCACCAATGTAGACTCTATAAATAGTAAGCGTAGCCGTATATGTTAGTTTTATACGCATTAAGTCATTTTCTGAACTAACTGACAAAATCTTAGAACAAACCAAAGAAAACTCGAGCATGCATGAAAAATGCAATTAGTATTCTTACTTAACTAACGTGATTTATTTCATATTATCAAATAATCCCTAAACCATATGTATTTCTATATATATATATATATATATATATATATATATATATATATATATATATATATATATATATATATATATATATGTATTTCTCTTATTTCTTCAAAAAAAAAAAAAGACAGTAGTTCAGCTGAAGACTCCTGCCCTCTTGGCCGGCCATAGACAATAGTGACTATATAAAAATAAAAAAAAATAAACTTTGATTTTATTTCACTAATTTTAAGTTTGAAAATAAAGACATTTCTAAAGTTGAGAATTTTAATTAATTTTTAATTACATAGAATCAAATGACAAAATTTAAATAATTATAATTTCAAACAAGCGCTCAAGTAAAATTGAGAATAAATATACAAATCTTAACTTAAAAAAAAAAAAGATAAAAATATCCTTTTTGAAATAAATGCCAAAAGTTGAAATTTTATAGATAATTATTATTTTCGTAATTAATGAAATAGTGTGAATATGGTAGTGTTAACAGGTTGTACAAAAAATGAAAATAAAGATAGAAATTTTAAATAAATTTATTAGTAAGTTTATTTCTGTGCAAGTTCATAGAATAATTGAATTGCAATTTAGAATGCTTATTTATTGAATTATATAAATGGAATGGTATGCTTAAAAAATTATAATCTAAAACAAGGATTAGGGATCATGCCAAATATTAATTTGTTTAAGTCATTTTAATTAAAAACACTACCAAAAACATGAGGTTTCCGTAGTAGTTATTAGCGATGGTTTGGTGGTAAAACGACCGCTATAGATTATTACTATAGGTAGAGGTTTTCACCGCTGTTAAAAAATTATCATAAACTTAAGATTTTCACAGCGGTTTATAGAGGCAGTTTGCAAACCGTTGCTACTATTGCTTTCAATAAAGACAATTTCAAAATCACTACCATCTCTCCTATCCCTCCCAAACCCTCCCGCTCACTTGATCCTACGTCCATCTCCTAGGTCCAAGGCAGGAAAGAAACAAGTATTCTTCCATCCGTTGGGAGCTGCGGTTTGTTCGTCGATTGTGAAGCTTATGCTCGAACACAATTACACAATGCACGGAACAATTCGGAGTCTATGTATTACCCTAATCCCCTTTCCCTATCCCGCCTTATTTGTTCTGATTTTGATTTTTTATCCATTTTAAATTTGCTACAACCAAATTTGTTGAAATAGGGCAGTGACAATGGAACATATATATATATATATATATATATATATATATATATATAATTATACAGATTAATTAGTAGTAGTTTAAACTGCTGTAAAAATCACTGCTAAAATTGCATCTAAAATCGCTGCTAAAAGTCATCATACAGTAGCACTCCTGAAACTATTGAGAAAGTCTTTCTAGTTAACATAAATACAACAGATTTATAGTGGTTACCAAACCGCTACAAAGGATTTAGTAGATCTTTAAACGGTTGCAATAAATAAATAAAAAAGTGTTGTGAAAAATTGATTTATTAATGTTACTTGTCAATGATTTTTTGAATTCTTAACCGTTGAAGACTATGAATTGAGGTGCTTTTTGGTATAAAAGCTGAAATTTCATCAAAAACTCATGCTCATAGTTAAAATTGCACTCGTAAGATGGGTGACCTACTGAGAAGTTATATCAAGAAAACAAAATCGCGAAGCCATTAGGTCAAATCGGATAATATCTCGATGATTAAGAGTTTGAGTTATTAAAATGATAAAATATGATTAGTATCTTATATTAATCATGACACATTAGAAAAGGTCATTTAGGATACACTAATAAAACTAAAAAAGGCTTCGTTTGACATAACTTTATAACTACTTCCTAAAACAATTTTATAGTACAAAAAGCTTAATTCAAAAAATTTATATACTAAAAAATTGTTTTAAAAAATATTAAGAAAACTATCCCAAATAAAATCTAAATATCTGCCAAATAATTCATCATATGAAAAGAACGCATTATTTCAAACATAGCCCTCACAACTTTATTCCAAACATTGGACACCTTTCATACATACTTCCATTAATTGTACAAATCTTGTTTCCACATCTAATTATACTGAGCTAATACAACTTGGATATAAAAAAGAGTCAACAAAAGAGATTTATTAATTAATCTCAGCCCACCCAAATAACTTATCCGAATTGCATTGCTTAGAACGGTTGTGGCTCCCACCAAAAAATATATATTGCGTGCCCTAATTGCTCAAACCATGGCCCAAAACCCATGTCACCCATGAAATTAGGGGCTTGCTTGCTTCCCAAATAAAACAATTTTGACCTATGATAGTCTTCCACCTATGACATTAGCAGTAACCTAATCCTCCATTATTTTTTCCCTGCTTAATTACGTGCCATCCATTCAAAAGCCTCAAGGCTTTATCTTACACTGTAAGGAGAGCATTAACCGCTAATTAAAATTACCTAATCATATAATTATGATAATGTGATCTTTCATCTAATGTCATAACCCTAACGAAGTCATGAAATATAGTATATTTTGCATGCAATGAAAATAGTACGTGGCTGCACTTGCGGTCTTAATGACTAACTTTAGAAAGATGAAAGGCGGCTTATGGTTTATTAGTCTCTAATGAAACTAATTAATAATTTAAGAAGAAACCCAGAAACAACCTTAGACCTCTATAAAAACACCATAATCTCTCTTCCTCCCACTAATCAAATTATAACAATCTCTTATCTTCTCTTCTTAGCTTTAACAAGGTTGATAATTAAAGAGAAAGAGAGAGTTCGAAAGTAATGGGGAGATCTCCTTGCTGTGATGAAGTAGGGGTGAAGAAGGGTCCATGGACACCAGAAGAAGATGAGAAGCTTATCGAATATATAAAGAAGCATGGCCATGGAAGTTGGAGACATCTTCCACGAAATGCTGGTCTAAACCGCTGTGGAAAGAGCTGCAGGCTTCGATGGACAAATTATCTACGCCCTGATATCAAGAGGGGGAAGTTTTCAGAGGAGGAGGAAGGGCTTATCATCCATCTCCACTCGATGCTCGGGAACAAGTAAGATATTTAATTCGATCATTTATGTTTCTTTCTATAATTTTTTTATAAGAAAGTTCTTATTAGATCCTATTCGTTTTTAATATATAAGGAATGTTTCATGTCAATATTTTCGCATTTGTAGGAAGATTTTCCCAGCAAAATTTATTCTTTCTGAAAGTTTTGATAGTAGAACTAATAATAGTACTAATTATAACATTAAAGCTGATTTTTTCATCACGAATCAGTCTCTTAATTCGTAGAGAAGAGGATTTTGAGGCAAAAAGAGGTTATCATATCAATTTCTGAGGCATTTCTTCTAGATATTTTATGAAATCAAATATACAAGATTTCTTTCTTCCTTGTTTGTTTTCTTTCTGATAAAGTGTTTGACTTATGGGATAGTTAGGATGGAAGTTAGAATAACGTTATTTTTTGAATGCAATCTCATGAAACTAACTGTAAAATCGATTTTTTTTCTTATGTTAGGTGGTCTTTGATATCTACCAAGCTACCAGGGAGGACAGATAATGAGATAAAAAATCACTGGAACACCCACCTCAAGAAGAAACTACTCCTTATGGGCATTGACCCAGTCACCCATCGTCGACGAGCCGATCTCGAGCTTCTTGCCAACTTACCCAATCTTCTTTCCTCCTGCAATTCTAGCACCCGAATGGCAAATTCATGGGACAGCACTCTTCAGCTTCAAGCTGATGCTGCAAACCTTGTACAAGTGCAGATCTTGCAGGGCCTTCTCCAAGTGCTTATTGCTTCTTCACCAAATTCAAATGCTTCTCCAAATTTGAATATGAACAATCTCTTGGCCGGCTCATCACTTGCTCCTCTTCGAAACATCACCGACATCCTCCAAGCGAACCGGCAGCTCGAAGCCTTACTTAATGGCTCCTTCGGTCTTGCTCATGGCTCAATTCCATCTGCATCGACGATTCAAATGCCTAACAGTTATCAGGCTCTTCCTCTGCAGAATCAGCCTAAGATGAACGGCAATGAAAACCAACAATTACTGTTCCATTCAAACACCCCTTCACTTGTTTCAGCCTCACCTGAAAATACTACTTCAGTCAGTCTGAAGCAAGAACAAATCATTTCAAATGAAATTTCTGCAGCCAATTCGGAGAGCTCAACGCCTATTGACCCCTGGGATGCCCTAAATTTGAGTGACCCTAATGGTGCTGATCTCGGTTGGAAGGAAATACTTGAGTACGTACCTTAACTATACATTCATATGGATATATTGTAGGATTTTAATGATCTAAGAATCCATGCTGATTTGAGTTTTGCAATATTATTGCAGACAAATATCCTGGTAGAATACAATTCAGAAGGCAAGCCTTGGGAAGAAAAGATGAAGGAAACATACTGTGAATAGGAAAATTTCATTTAATGAATTCAATTAGCTGCAATACAGAATACATGATTTTGTACAAAATAATGTGACAATGACAGAGAAAATACATGCAGTTCTGTGAATTGGTAGGCTGTATTATTTGCTATTTACCAAACATTTATTGTTATTGTTCTTCTTTTTGTAATATGAATCAAATCCAGGTTCTTTACTTTTCTCTTTAAAATATTTGATGGGCTATCAGAATCTAGCTACTTGAGTGTTAGATGGAACTTCTGATTACCGGTTTATAGTTTGAATATTTGGTAGTTGAGAGAGGAGGCTCAAGAGTGATCAAGAGAAATATATTTATGTGAAGTGAAAAAGGACATTTCCATGATTTTATTTTATTTTTTTATTTTCCATGAAATAGCTTAGTGCTTCAACTTTTTTTTAAGGAAAGAAATGTTATGAATTTGCTTCTTGCTTCCATACAATTTCTAAAAGGTCAAAGGTGAGAGTTATACTTCATCTTATGCGAGCAATTGTGTTGATGCTGCATTTACTTTTTTTTTGTTTAATTCTGTTGTATGAAATATATATTATACTCTTTCTCATTTAAAAATATGAATATGCTCATGAAGAAACACAAAAGATACCCATTCAATTACTTTTTAAATATGTTACTCTTAGAAAATAATACTATTATTTTTTAAGAAAATGATCAAATTTGTCCTCTAACATTTTTTTTAAGGAATAAAATAATTTTCGACTATATAAAAGTATTAATTTGGTCTCTTAACTTTTTGAATAGAAGAAATTATTCTATGCAGACACCGGACTGTCTGGAGGTTAATCAGAACACACCATGTCATCTGGTACACAGCAAAAAAGTGATTTGGCTCGTTCTAGTCCAGCTCGCTTCTGGACGGCGTCCGTATCCGGACATAATAATTTCACTTCAAAATAGAGACAAAATTAGTGATCTTATTGTCATTCAGGTCTCTATTTAAAAAGTCAATAGACAAAAATGAGAATTTTAAATAGTTAAAGGTCATTTTGATATTTAGTAAAAAGTCAATGAATCATTTTAGTCATTATATACATATTTTTATTTTAATTATGAGAAAATTGGAAACAAATGAAGTCTTGATTTTCATATGCTTCGGCAGAAACGAGGAACTTATATTCTCTCAGTGTTAACATCAAAATATTGTTCCAATGTAATTTGGAGGAAAAACTTCGAAATATAAATCACATATATAAATAATTTTGTTCATATTTTTTAGCAGAAGTCGCACTATTAGTTAACAGTTAGGTAAATGACTCATTCTTCTTTGCTCTCAAGCCATTGACTGCAACACGAAAAACCTAACAGCCAATGAGTCACCCTTCTCTTTCGTTCTCCCATTCTTCAATTAAATAAATATAAATAATAAAGGAATTCAGTAAATTTTTTCCCTTAACTACCTAATCAAAATAAATTAATAAATTTATTTATAAACCATTTTTAAAAATATACATTAACTTACTAACTATATTAGATTAATGTATTAAGACTCCATATTTGATGTGAAAATATCGATCGCTCGTTATAGTGGAGCCAAATTCTTGTAATTCTATTTTCCTTAGTAAATGTATCAAATACCTCAAATAATTAGAATTCTATTTAGCATCTATTTGGAAAAGCTTTTTAATTGCTTTATTTTTTCATATCACAATTATAATAATTATGATTATAGAATTGCCAATGTATGGTGGCTTTAAGAAATCCGTTATTTTTTTTTTTTTTTTGTGGAAAAAGTAAATATTTATAATATCCTCAACAATTTAAAAAATTAATTTTCTCGTAACAGCTTCACAACCTCCTTTATAAAATGCTAAAGAAAATGGAACACAACAACCACAAATAAGAAGTCTCAAATTCTATAATATTCATTAGTTTTGATATGTAATAATCAATTTGTGAAATTCCTATTAATTTTGAGTAGAATCTGATTTTGTTGATCAATCAGCTGTTATCTAATGTTGTGTGTCTAACTGCTTCTATGTTGTATGCCCTAGCACTCCAGCACTGTATGCCAAAGTGTCTCAATATTGTATACCCTAGTTAGCGGCTAAACGCTGAATAATTTTTTGCAAAAAACAAAGGGTGGAACACCGTAGCGCTCTATATTTGGCACAACAAAGCTATCACACAAACTAAATGATAGAGGTTATAGCATTGCAGTGCTCCAAACTAGCACTGAGCACTACTACATCATTGAGCACTGCGAGACAAGTAAACATTTTTTTTTCTCATTTTTCAGTAAGGTTGACGTCCCTTGATGATTTCTATTGTATCTCTTTGTTTATGTTCTTTTGTATAAATGATGGAAGAGAAACGAGAAGCAAGGAGAGACTAAGAGAGAAGTAAGATCTGTACCAATTCTCCCAAATTTTCATATATAGTAGATTTCTTACTGTGGTGTGGCTCCATGTTCTTTTCGAGGTTTTGAGTTTTCCCACCACTAAAGGAAAACCGCCAATTATCGACGGAAATTGCTGATTTTCCTGCAGATTTGGACGTTTCCGAAGGCTTTCTGACGGAATTTTTTTCGTCAGTAAAAGCCACATAGGAAGAGAAAAGAGGTGGGTTTTTCCTATCGAAACTTATTCCCAGTTGGTTTTCGGCGGATTATACTTTCGTTGTGACCAGTAGACGGAGCAGTTAAGAAGAAAGAATCTCCTTCAGACAATTCCAGCAGCTAAACCAGCTGTACTTATCGGCGGGAAGTCCAACGGAAAAACCTCTGATTCCCGCCAGAAATTTCCTACAACTTCTCACACTTTTCCGTCTAATTTTTTGTCTCCCCGTATCAAAAGTTTCAGATAGAATTTTCTCAAGAAAGCCACCGAAAACCTGTAGCAATGCAAAAAAAAAAAAAAAAAAAAAAGACAACCGCTTATTATTCCACAAAAATATTTACATCATAAACCTACAACAATTAATGGATGTACACACAACAAAATTATATATCATCATACAACATTCCTACTAAAAAAATAATAAAACAATTCAAAACATAAGTCTATGAACTATAAAACTAAATCGTTCGACATAAATAACTTCAAAACTCAATTGTTCAACTTAATTAAACAACTTCAAAACATAAAAATTGTTCAAATAAGTTTTCAAGACACAACAATAAGTTCTCCAAACTACTATAATAACCAAAATAGATGGGAAATCCGCCAGAAAAATCGACAGGATAAGCAAAAATAGGTGAAATTTTCGTCGGCAATATTTCGCCGAAAATTCCAGCGGTATTTGATGATTTTCCTGTAGTGCACGTTAAATACTGACATTTTTTTTATATTTCCAATGCTTTTATCTTTCTTGTTTGCTTTGCTACTGTGTTTTAATTCCCACCCCTTACAATTCCACTTCTTTTAACAATATAATTATGGTCTATTTGGGTAAAACAACTTATTTATTCTAGTTGTAACAGTTTTCACCATAGAAATTACTTAAAAGTAGTGAGAAAGCAATAAAAAAGTAGTAGCCAAATAAAATAATTGTATCTATCTAAAAATCAAAACAAAATGAAAATTTTCTCAAATAGATCGACCATTGATATTGATATCTAAGGCATACACAATTTAACGTTTGTCATACTCTTAGAGCTGCACAGACTTTGACCCACCATATAAATAATATTTAATATTAAATTACATGCATGCCTATACGCATGCTAAGGCAAGACGTCATGATTTTTTTATTTATTACTAAAGATATATTTATATGTATGTATATTTACGTTTTAAAATTGTGCATGCTTAGAAGTAATTCAACACAAGTGATGGCAATTGTGCCTTATGAAGTGGATATTCGGTTAGAATGATTTTAATAGGGTATTTGGTTACTTGATTCGGTAGGATAGAGTATTCATTAGGATAATTAGTTGGAGTTTGATATTAGCCTCTAAGATATCCAACACCTAAATTGATTGATTTCGAATTTGGTATTTATAGTAAGTGTTATTTTTATAAAGCATAAATGAACTGGCTATTGCTAATTTGGCTCAATCCAAGTTCAAATTTGATATAGGGTTCATTGGGACGACTTTTTTCTGCTTCTTAAAGAAGTTTTCTAGTATAAAATTTTTAATTTTTATATTAAAAAACTACTTTAAGAAGCATAAAGAAAGCCTTCCTATCGAAGCCTTAATCTTCGTTCTAAAATCTTAGCCCTGACTACTTATTTTCTTGGAAAATCAACATAAAGGAAAATGAAATGACTCAATTAGAGAGTAATGTAGAGGCCACCTTCTTAAATGTTCCAGCGGCATAATATATATACGTAGATTGCCTTTCAAAGGCTTTATTTGGGACGATTTTTATGCTGTTGCTTGAAGCAGCTTTTTAGTACAAAATTTTTATTTTTTTAACTAAAAAGCTGCTTCAAGAAACAGTAAAAAAATCATCTCAAACGAAACCAAAGTCTCCAACCTCTCTCCCTTAGCCAGCTAACTAGCATTCTTCATTTTTTTTATTCACCAAGTTTGTTATATGGCTTTGTACCTAGCAGTCCCGGCCTAACCTCGTATCTCCCAATCAATTGGAGCATAAAATCAAGACACTAGAAGTCATTATGGCCTTGACCAAGAGAAAGCCATGATCCATGCACACACCAACACGCACAAAAATCCCATCTCCAGGTAGTAAGTTTTCATTTTTCTCTGGAAATCAACTTTCTTGAGATCATTTAGCCATAATTTTATTTTTGTGAAGTTTACTCTTTTTTTTGAAGATTTAAGGGGTTCTAAAAAATCATCTAGTTGACTTTTAACCATCATAATTAAACTATCTTACAAAATCAATAAAGTCAGATTGTTATAGATTATCCAATGCTTTTGACTTCTTATTTTCTACATCAACCTTATCAGTGATACTTTCAAGATTTATGATAAAGAGAGATGGAGTTACAACGTATCTATGAGAATAACATCAAAAGTTGATACTTTTTTAAACTTGTTGGAACGGACATTGTACACTCGTATATATTGTAATAATTCAAATATGTGAAATAAATTTATTTGAAAAATATAAAAATTTTGAAGTAGGACATTTTAGCGTTGATCTGATGAGCTCTACGGTGCTAGGCCACGAACAATATATATATATATATGTATACTAGATCAACGTTGAAGCGCTCTACTTCAATATTTTCATATTTTTCAAATAAATTTGTTTCACATATTTGTGTTATTACATGTACCTACTCAGGTATTTAGCAGGTAGCTAGCATATCATAACATGTGAGCTCACACATCGCAAATATCTACAATGAAGACTTGCCTAGGGGTCATCAACCTAAAATTGATAAAATATTTAGAAAACAGTTCCTCCTAAGGAAACACCAAGGAATCAGATGGACACCCCCAAAGACACTCTCACTATCCCCTCGGTTGGAGTGTCATTATTGAAATATATCATCCAAGCTACAAAAGAAGGACCTTCCTAAAATGAATCAAACTTGCCTCACCATACTTAGCTAGCCACAGAGTCCAATACCCCCATGACTTAAGCATACTAGTCAACAACAGTCCCCTCAATTTGGCCCTCATTAGCTGGCAGAGGCCACTAGCAAACTCTCCTCTATCTGCCCACCCAAGGGTACTCGGCAAATTTCTTAAACCCTAAAATTGGTGCACCTCCAAGCTAATTCTTGATAACATAATTGTGTACCTCTTTAGTTAAACATCTAGGATTTTTCATCAACTATGTTAAAGATTTAAAATCCATACCTTCCAGTACCTCACGGGATTAGAATGAAGAGTTATAGTTGATTACAAAATCCTGTTCTCATTTCTCAATGTGATATCCATCACCATGTTATCAATAATTCGATCAATCATTCTTAGAAAAAAAATAGAAAACCCTTCATTTCTTCATTATCAGTGGATTTCGTACCATGCAGAAGAAAAAAATAGTTTCTTTAACAATCTCCTCGTTCCTCAAAAAAAAAAAAAAAAAAAAAAAAAAAAAAAACCATAGCTGTGGCATATCATTAGGATTTACGACAGTCTTCCTTCGGTCTAGAATCATTCCCCCTATTTTATCTCCTCCTTGAACTTATATAGCTGTAACATTACAAGTACTTGCCAATCAAGTTTCATTATAGCCAAGGCGGAATCAGCCATAATTTTTAAGGGGTACAAACTTATAACTTATAAGTAACTTGTGGCAGATATGTCGGGGGTCAAAGGAGACAGCGCCCCCTAGCAAGGTTCGACCTAGGGCAATTGCATAAAGACCATATATATAGTATTTTAAAACTTTTATGAGGGGCAATTACCTAAAAACCCTTATAATAAATACTAAAAAATAGATTGAGGGGACAAATTGCGTAAAGAATTGTATAATAAAAAAAAAGAAATTATTAGGTGCGGAGTGCGGAGTGCATCCGGAGACCAATAAAAATGCGCCATGTCACCTCATTGGTGGATACCCAGCTCGGTACACACACTCGGTACCGCTAGGTATCCAGTACTTGTGCGGACGATTCTCCAATCCGCACTCCGCACCTAATAATATCTCTCATTGCGAAAGGAGACTTTCATGATCCTCATCGTGGCAAAAAAAAAAAAAAAAAACAAACATTTTACATAGAAACCTTGAATTTCAAAGGAAAATTCAAAGGAAGTACAAAGATACATTTTAATTAGCAGCTTATCTGAGATATAGAATTCTAAAATAAGGGAAAAAAAATAAACCTTGAAAGGACATGTCATCATCGTAAGAAAATGAAGGGAAAGTAATTCAATCCTGTCGAAATAGTTCATAATCTATGAGAACCATGGAGTTTCTTGGGAAGACATCGCAACCTTTAAAATTTTTCTCAGGAGAACTTCAATCACTAGCTTATTAATTAATTGATAGTGACATTACCTTGAAATTGCATATTACTCCTAGGATAAGTTTTTTTTTTTTTTTTTGGGAAAACCTAGGATAAGTTCTACTACACATAGAAAGCCTCCGAGGGTGGCAGATATTAGTTCTTGAAAGAGCAGAAGCCTAGAATAGTATTGCTCAATGCACTACGAGATTAATGATATTATACAGAAATCAATATTCTCACTGTTCTTTTACTTTGTGAAACTTAAACATAAAAATTTCTTATCCTATTAAAAACTTATCTTATTGATTGAAGGTGAAAAATAAAGCTTACTATATAAATGTTGCAGCGATAGAGTTAGAACTATTCGTCTTAATGTTATACGGATATCCAGCACACAAATAAAAGAAAAAAAGGAAACACCAAAACTTTTATGTGGAAACACTGGAAAAAGGAAAAACCACAGGGCAACGCTTAGATGAAATGATTCTTGTAGTGTTTGAGTAAATTACAAGTGACTGACTTGTCCCCTGAAATTAAGGCAATGATCAGATTACAATAATCAATAGTCGGGTTGAAATCCAATTACAAACAGAGATAAAAAATCTTGCGATGTTTGGTCGTCGAGCGGAAATTTGGCTGTAATTGACGATCGGACGGAAGTCCTACGTCAATCGGTGGCAGGGCGAAAGTCCAGCGTCCTTCGGTGGCCGGGTGGAAATATGTCAACAGTTGGTGGCCAGTTGTAAGTCCAGCGGTAGTCGAGGAGGAGTCTGGTGGCAAGAGAACTCTAGTTTCTCTTTTTCATTCTCTTCATTTCTAGGGTCCCTAATTTCAATAAGAAATGATTATTCTATTTATAGTTTTCTGAAATTAGCATGGCCAGCAAATAGGAGGAAAATCAAAGGTAAGTTGATAGTAGTTTGAATAGACGGCCGATGCTGATCCCCTTGATCGTGGATAGTTTATTGTGCATTTGAATGTCCTAATGATATCAGAAGTCAACGATCTTAGGCTCGTTGGGTTTTCTCGTCGAGCCGCTCGGTTTGACAATAAGAATGTCATGTTTGGAAATCTGCTTCGGGTCTTTGATTTGGACTCATTTGGGCTCGAATTGAGTCAAATTTGGTGTCGTTGGGTTTGTATTTTTGAGATGTTCAGTTCCACTATAAGTTTTTTGAAATCGGAGTTAATTTGGATGGTCCCAAATTTAATTTTGAAAGTTTCCAACTTGATTATGCATCGAGATTCGTGCCCGATCAAGATAATTTTTTGATGATATATCAATAAGTATTGCTAAAAGCATGCAATTTCAAACCATGACCTTGGCTTCCACCGGTTGATAAATTCTTCGAGCTAGTTAAAAGAATTTTAATTAGGCATATAAAAAGTGTTTGAAATAGAATGATTTTTAATGGTATATCACTCAAATTAAAAATTAATTATTATTTGACTTTTGGGACATCTAAGTAGTTTTAACTATGTTGCATCTTGGTACATTCACAATGATAGAGAGATATGAAGTTTATTGTCCTAGCTTGATACAAAGATCCATCACACAAATAGATAAGAGAGAGGGGATGCAAAAGTCATAAAAGGCATCAATATTTTTACTTGGAAAACCTTGAAATGTGAAAAAATCATGTGGCCTTTTCCAGTTGAAATGAATTCACTAGTGCTGGTGGTTGATAATTATTAATAATGCTCTTCCTCAAATGAGGTTCTTGGCTCAATGTAACAAATGTATGTTGTATAAAGCACATGACATAGGTGGGGAATGATTAAATAATTTCTTAAGAGAGTGTTAGCTTGTTCGTTTTATTGGTAGGGTTGTAGTTGTATGAAGTTGGTTAGACGGACTGTAGTCAGTAGACGACAAAGGCTGGAAGGAGCGTAGTAAAGCGATTATGGTTGGATGGATTGTCGTCAACGGGGGACAGAGGTTAGAAAGATTGTAGTTGTGTAACGGTGGTTGGAGAGATATGATCATTGTTTGAGGACAATGGATGTCAAAGGATCGTTTTAAGGTTACCAAGGTTGGAGAAATTGTAGTCGGTGGTGATGGATGTCGGAAGGACTACAGTCTAGTAATGGTGGGTTGGAGGGACTATAATTAGGAGACGGTGGTCGAAGTAATTGCGGTCGATAGGTGATAGTGGTCGGAGGAAGGCTCGCCAACTATTGTCTGATGGAGGTATGGCGACACAAATTCATAAACGTTGGTGTCGAGGTGGAGCTCAAGAATTCTTCATTCCTTAGAGCTCTTCTCTTTTTCCTCCTTCCCCTCCTCCCCCTTTCATGTAAAGAATGTGGATCTATTTATTTCTTTTTAGAGTGGCATGCTCAGTAAATATGATAGAAATCTAAAGTAAAATTGGAGTGTTCTATTGGACGACCCATATTGATCCCATAGGGCTCATTGGATTTGTCTCATCGGGCCGCTCGATTTGACTATAAGAAAGTCATATTCGAATATCATTTGGAAATCCAATTGATGCTCTAATCTTCCAAAAATATTTTGATCCTTATAGCTGAGCTCATTTAAACTCAGATTGGATTGAATTTGATGTCATTGGGTTCATCTCATTGAGATGCTCAATTTTACTATAAGCTTGTTGAAATCAGAGTTTGGATGATTCTGAATTTAATTTTGAAAATTTCTTATTCATACTTGCATCCCGATCAAGGTGATTTTTGGTGACGTATCAATTTTGTATGAAATTTATTATGCGTAGAGCTAAAGAAATTTATTTTATTTTTTATGATAGGCTAAACTAATTTAAATGCACTTACGTATAAATAAAGTCATAGTCCCCGATCTGAGTATTGATTATTATTTTTGCTCACATCCCATCTTATGTAAAATAAAGCTCTTTCTCTCTCTTTCAAGAACACCTCTTCAGACGTGGAAGGAAAAAGCCCCCAACTCTATGATTCAATGGATTCAAATACACTTCTAAGTAAATCTTCTTGATAATATGATATGAGATCTTAGATAAATGAACAAATTTTTCATCTTTACTTAATTGCAACAATTAAATCATTAGAAGAAAAATTCTTTAAAGTTAATAAATTATTTCCATATGCTAACAACTTCTAAGAAGGATATTATTATAGAAAAGGTTAAAAGAATATAAATAATTATAAACAAAAATATGGTGCATCAATAAATGTGAAATTTTGTGATGTTATACTAACAAAAATCCCATAAAAAAAATTGTAGCTTGCCGTTCTTCAATTTCTTCAAAAAATTTCAATTATGAAGCTGCATTCAAATCAATTTCGCTTGCTCTTCTTTTTCCTTTTTTTTTTTTATTCTTTTTTATTGGAAGAGATGAGGTCTGTGTTTGACACATAATAAAAAGTTTCTTTGCTGTCAACCCTAACTTTTCTGAAAATGTATATGCAAGATATTTAGTAGGTAAGCCATTGTCCTATGGGAAACAACCAACTTACCTACCATCAAGGAAATATGATGGTTTCCAACCTAAAGCTTCACTCAATTGCATCATCTTGGAAACTAAATGGGAATGCAAATGAGTTGGTATCTTAGTTTGCCATAGCAATTAGTTATGCTTTGTATAATAATAATAATAATAATAATAATAATATATTTACGTGTTAAAAGAGGAACTCAGTCTTTATTTTGGATAAAAAAAAATTAAAAAAGGCTTCGTTTGGGATAGTCTTCTTATTGCTTTTTAAAACAGCATTTTAAAATAAAAATTTTTAGATCAAGACATTTTGTACTAAAAAACTGTTTTAGAAAGCAGTAAAAAAGTTAACCCAAACGAAACCTAAGTCATGATTTTAGAATATTTATGAATTTTATTTGTATGCTTTAAAAAACTATAGTTGAACCAGTATGTATATGTTGTATGAACAGCAATGACGTATGTGAATCAAGTAGACTCGTGAGTCAATTTGAGCTTGGCTCGATAAATAGCTCAATGAGTTGAGCAGTCATAGTTGAGCTAGCTCTTGATTCGACTCGTTAGCTCGTGAATTGTATATTTTAAAAAAATATGAATATATAATACGTTTAAAATAATTAGCATTCAAACTTTTAAGTATAAAATTATTACAAATGTTTAAATAATATATCTAACATTTCTATACTTAAAATTCTTCATTTTTTAATTTATTATACTAACAATTTGAATCATGATTATTATATCCTTTTCATAATAAATTAGCCGAATAAATTTGATAAATTAATCAAACTAAAATTCAAATTAGAGGGTCTTGAGCTCGACTTTGACTTATTTACCCTCTATTTGATAGTAAATTAATGGGAATGAAATTATTGAGATAATAATTGCGTGATAAAATTAGAAATAATAAAATGGAAAATATATACATATTTGAATGGTAATAATTAATAAAGGCCCATAGCTTTCGTTTAAGATAAGTACAAAAGTACCTTTTGGGAATTTATGTGAGCATAGCTTAGGGTGGGGCCAAAATACTGAATTCATTAATGGGGACAAACCGACCAAACAATAATGAGAGAAAAATAGGTTTTAGAATTCTCAGGAGTTTTAATTATATGATTTGACGAGCAAAAGAAGAATGGCTGATAACTTGGACCAAATCATCGGTAGAATTCAAAGTTAAAAGGCAAATTTGTTTTAATTTTTTTTATATTTAAATTTAATTTTATATATATGTATATTAAATTTGAGATCAAAGAGCAACTTTTAGGCTTTAGCCATATGTTTTAGATTAAATTATGATTTTTAAGAAAAATTATCATAGTATTAATATTCATATTTGATCAAATATAATTTTTATATGAAATATCCATTTTGAGAGAATCTTAAAGGCTAAATTGGATTTTGAGTTAGCTAGGTTTGAGCAAATTGATGATCATATACATAATTCTTATACAATAATTCGTGTTGCGTTCATGACATTTCGACTCATCAAATAAAACCCAAATAGTCTTAAAAAGTGAATATATTACCCTGGCTAAATAATTAAGTTTCGTCAAAAAAACTCTTACTCACTTAAACATTTGTCATAAATTTAGAAATAAACAAATAAGAAATGATATAATTCGTAAAATTGATTCGACCAAGTATAGAATTTTCTAGCAATTTCTCAAATTCAAAGGTGTTAGAGTACGTTAATCTCAATAATAATAAAACATAACATACACACCAAATTGTATTGCAGAAAAATCCAAGCATATGATTTTTCATACACCAACTCTTTAGCAATCTTCGTGTTAAGTGCTTTGAGGTGGTACCCAACATGCATTGATCAAAGATTTAGTCGTTGAATCATTAACATTGAACATCCAAGTTGCGACCTTGTCCCAAGTAGGCCCATCGAGTTGACCCTACTAGTCACTATTTTGAGATGAGCGGGGACCAATATTTGTTGTTCAATCCATGTCATTGATTTGGTAGATCTCAATAACGAAAGAGAAAATGATTATCTTGAAATATATAACTCATATTTATACTCATTTCAGATAAGCTCAATATAAAAAAAAAATTCAAATTCCTAGAAGAAATATAGACGTTTGACCCCCATTTGGAGTCTCCAATTGATTGTCTTTCTATTCTGTCGACATTGAATTCTCTTCCGCTTTCTTGATTGACCGTTTTTTTTTTACAGGCAAGGAAAATATCATATTAGTTGTCTTCTTACCCCTAATGATAGATGATTAATATATCCTATCATTGAACAACAATAATGTCCATTGACAACGTCATTTGACTTTTGTAGTCAACCAACAGCTATTACTAATTTTTTATTATCTCCCCTCTTCTAACACTCTCAACCAATTAATGCCAATGCTTGTTACCATCCATCATTTAACACCCTTAGGTGAACAACAATGACAATTTTGATAATTTACATTCAGCACGCATTATTAATAATTGACGTCATCATTAGCCAACAGAATTGGAGATTTTTCCACACGATCTACAAATATACATTGTAATTAAACATTTCTAATAATAGAAAGGGCATATCATTGTAACTATTGGTTCTCATTCATAAAATTATTTTAAACTAGGTTAGACTTTGTGGATTTCCCTTCTTTGATTATTAACATAAGAATTTTGTATCTCATGTCTATACAATTCTTTCTTTATATGTATCTATGTGAAATATTCTTGCAAACTAAAATATATACTTCAATCTCAATTGCTCAAAGATTTTTATCACAGAATATGACTGCAAAATAATTTTGGAATGCTTTTTCATAAGGTTAAATTTAATATTTTTGTTATTTAAAAAAAACATTAATATTATTTAAAATTATAATAAATATCTTGACCATGAATGTTTTTACATTCTATAATAGTTTAATCTTAATACCAGGCTGGCATTTTTTGAGTGAAGTTGGAAGTGCAAAGGAAAATTTGAATAAAATTAAATAACTTAAAGGGATTAAGATTATTTACTATAGGGATAAGAATACTCTTTTTAAAATTTAGTAAGGATGGGTCTCAAAATTATTATATTTCTTTTAATATTAGTGAAATACTGAAATAATCAATATAAATTAATATTACAATGATCTTAAAGGAGATTTAATGACTTTAAAATACCTAAAATTAAATTTTGATCAATAGGGCTGTAAAAAAAATATTATTTGTGAATAGCTCATGTGATCAGCTTGAAAGGATGCTCGTGTTTGACTTGTTCCTTAACTAAGTTAGTCAAACATGAACATATACTTTGAGCTCAAATTTTAAATAAGCAGAACACAAACAAAGGCTATGTTCAATCATTTTTGGCTCATATAGGGCTCAAAATAATTATTTTAATAATATATAAAAATACTTAAATTGTTGATTGTGAGCTTAATTGATTATTGTAATAGTAAAGTTCCAAAATTATATATATTTTTTTTAATTTTTCATTTATTTACTTTGATGATTTTTTATGAGTTATGTAATAAAAGTTACAATTTAGTATTATTTTCTATTAATTCAACCTATATTTTAGCCGCACAAGAACAACCAAATTCAAAATGAATTTAATGCAAACATAGTATTTAAAAAATTATAATAAATGAACATGAGTTGAACTCTAATGATGAAAATTAAAAGCTAATAGAACACAGAAGAAATAGTGAGCTTACTCATGCTCAGCTCGTTTACAACCTTATTGATCAGGATGCCTTACCCAAAAAAATTTTAATTAAATTTGATGGTATAATTGCATTCCCAATTTAACATTTGAATCCCTACAATTTATGGTTATTATGTACATTAGTTCATTAAACTTTGGGCCCCTTGATTGCATGTAAGTACAATATATATTTTATAAATGATAATTTTACATTCATGAATTTTGAGCTAAAATTAAAATTAATTTTCTAAGGGGGTGTTTTTTTGGGTGTATTAGGAGTGTAATGTATTCAGAATATATTTGGCTTAGTTTTATAGGTATTTGATTAAATGAAAAAAAAAAATACTCTATAAATTTTTTATGGTTCTATAATAAAACCCCTAAATTAATGTTAATATGCTATTACATTCAATCAATCGACTTCTTCAAAAAGCATTTAGTGGTGGCAAAAGATGTAGGCGTAAATCTAAGAATAAGTAATTGCATTTTGTTGTCTCTGTCTCTTGCTGTTGGCTTCTTTCTTGGTTTTCTTCTTATGATTTGTGTGGTTTTCTAGTTGTGGGTTCTGTTGAGCTGGTTGGTTTGTTGGTTATTTCTACATTGTTTGGGATTGTCTTGTATTGAGGTGGGTTTCTCTTCTTCTTTGGTGGTGGGCTTTGGTTGGTCTTATGTGGTTTCTCTTTGATTGTTTTTATTATGAGTTTTGTTGAGTTATTAGTTTGGCCCTTCTATTGTTGGGGCTGGATCTATTGGTAGTGGTCACTTTTATTTGTTCTCCACTGCAAGTTTCCTCCTCCTGATGTTGTGGCTGCTCTTCTGGTGGTTGTTGGTTGTTGCCCCCTTGACCGGCTGTGCTTTTTTAGCTGGTTTTGTTTATCCTTTTTGTTTTTTCTTTTTTGCTTATGTGTAATAGTCATAACCAATGGGTCTTAGGTTTTATTTCAAAAGTTGCATTTTTTAAAGGGTTGTTGGTTCTTTAAGGATCTCTAACTTTCTGTTTCATTAACATGTAGGCCCCTTCGTATCTTTTATCCAAAATAAAACAATTAATCAAATAACAAATTTAACACATTAATTATCATTTCTTAAAACATGATTCCTAACTTCAAGCAACCAAATTAGCCGTTAAATAAAATATAAATGAAATGAATAATAAGCAAAAGGCCAGGTTGGACCAAAGTAACATGCCTAAACATTATACAATAGAACTTAACTCGGATGAAGCCGACACCTTAGTTAACACTCATAAAATAGTTAGATAAGGCTTTGAAGATGAAGATGACTATGAAAAACACTCATATATAATAGGATTTCGATGTTCATATATAATTCTTATATAAATGAATCTGTACTTTTTCTTAACATTATATGTAAGCTTATTTTATTCTGTTCACCATTCATTCCAGTATGAAAATGCTGATATGTTGCTTACAACGTTGGAAATCTAGAAAGGTTGATCATATCTTTATATCCACATGCATGCAGCAGAAAGGATTAGGTAAAATCTTATCTACCATTGAGGGTTTTGTCTTCGTATTTAGATCATAAAAGTTAGACGTGGAGGGAATATATATGCATATGATATCATAAATATTTTAGCTTAGATTTGATAGTATTTTTTAAGAAGAAATTACAGTGCAGAACTTTCAATTTGATTTATACGTTTTAAACTGTGCGGATTATACTGAGCATTAACGTATACTTTGATGCACTGGGACAAACATGCAGGCAGGTCTTGGGCTTATCGCGACAAAGAAATGATTGAAGTCGTTAATCTTATTGATATAAATGGAGTCCTTAGTAAAACTTAAATTTTAAGGTAGATTTTGACTCTTGTTAACGAGAAGCCTTTGGCATTATGGGGTCTTGGATTTGCTCAAGAAGCTTTGGAAACGCCTAAGATGTGATAGTTTAACTAATGAGCTTGATGTTTCCTACCTAACTAATTGGTTTAATGGATTTCTTGGCTTCTTCTTGTCCGTCAAATAAGGTTTGGCAGATATGATGGCTTCTCCTGCTAGCCAATTTGTTTTGGTGGACATGTAGATTTATTTTGGCTTAGTTAATGTAGGCTTCATTTGAGATACTTTTTTTTTAATCTTTTTAAAAATAATTTTCAAGTATAAATTTTTTTTTAAATAATAAAAAAATTGTCTCAAATAAAATCTTAGTAAACTTACTAACGTTGTGTTGGTCCAAGTAATTTGATAGATATTTGTAATTTGTATGATTAATTTAAGTTACATACTTATTTGCTTTGGTGTTGGCCGATTTGATTTGTGCTGATCAAACTAACTTGTGAACTTGCGCTTTTGTGCTCAATTGATCAATTTTTTCATTTTGATGCCGTCTAATTTAATTTACTCTATGCTAACCCTAAACTTGAGCATGTTCAACTCCAGAGGCACAACTAACCACATTTTGAGGAGAAATTATTATGTGCGGAGTCTGGACGGGAAGAACCGTCCAGATTTGCTATGCATTTGCAAATACTCCGTTGTGATAAATATGAGTTCTCTTGCCACCAGACTCCTCCTCGATCACCACGTGGCCACCGACCATCGCCGAATTTTCACCAGAATTCTGCTCGGCCATCTTCTGTCTCTGGACTTTAATCCGACCACAATCTATCACCGGACTTCCGCCTAACCACCAGCTGACATAGGGTTTATGCCCAAACACCGACTGTCGCAGGACTACTTCCGCCCAACCACCGATTGTTGTCGGACTTCCACCGACTACTGCTAGATTTACGTCTGCCACCGATTGTCGTTGGACTTCTGCCCGACCACCAATAGTAGTCGGACTTCTTCCCGGACACCAATTGTTGTCGACTATGATCTTTACGACCACCGACATGGCCCACTGACAACAGTCCTTCTGACCACCGTCATCCGACTATAGTCATTCTAAACACTGTCACTCGACTACGATCTTTCTGACATTCGTAGTTGGCCTACTATGGTCCTTCTGGCCATTGTCGCCCGACTACGATCCTTCTAACAACCGTTGCCAGACTATAGTCTTATCGACCAAATGAACATTTCAAAATTGATTCTTTCAACCCTCAACATGTAATGTACTCTATGTGATGTATATTTGCTACATCGAGCTGAGGCCTTCTCTCTAATGAAGGGCCCATTTGTAGTCAACTACAATTGTAGTGGATTCATTTAAACTCGGCAACGCCCCATGGTTTTTCTCCTTTTTAGGGATTTTCACGTAAAAAATCTGGTGTCTCTTACGAACACTTTACCACTCTCTTTTATTTGATTGTATATTGATTTCGTACCAAGCTAGGACATCAAACTTTTTATATCACTACCGCCACGAATGTTCCAATTCGCCACACAACTAATACATAAATTTATAATCAAAATTATTAGATACGTGTTATTTATTTACTAGCTTCATATTTTTTAATTTGTCACTTATTATTATTATTATTATTATTATTGTTATTATAGCCCCCTATGAAAAGGAGTTGAACTATGACTTCAGATCAAAGAAAGCTCATAAGTTGAAAGAATCATAAAGTTCCATCACGTCGGGCGTCATAGCCCATCATAGCCCAACCACTGCAATCTAACCAGTGTTGCTTGATTGCTATCATCAAACTATCAACATGGGATCGTAGCAACCCAGACCTCAGCCTATATCCACCACCATAAGCAACTATCACCCGACTTTCTATCGTTGAACAATCACTATCAAACTATTGCTCAACCACCATCGTCGAGCCGGCCGTAACTCAATCACTAATATCAGGCTGCCACAACCCAATTACCACCGTCAAATAGTCACCAAACCACCTCCGAATTTGTTGTCCACCGTCATGATTAACATAAATGTACGAAATCACTAATAAAGTTGATGTGTGTCGTCAATATCAACATCAACATTAGTCTGAGTTTTTTGTGCAACATCACCAGCAACATTAATGCATGCCATCAACAACAATTCCAATACTTACTAATCTCATTAGCTAAAGTTTAAAAAAAGTATCTTTTGAATGATGAATTTATTAAATTATATCATTTAGTTAGATCCAATTAAAACTCAATACAATTTTAGTTTCACATTTAAAATAATAAAAAATTAATATTTATTTAAAGATGAGAGATTAAAAAAAAAAACCTTTAACAAAATGTGTTTATTAACACTCTTTACAAAACTAGATCAGAACATAGAATTTCCATCATCAATAGCAGATGCATACAGGCATATAGCAAAAAGGTAAAATAATATGTTTTATACTATACAAGAGTTCAATAAATAAGGCGTGTATACTACTTAAAGAAAAATCATTGCTCAATTTGCCCCCTATGAAAAATCTCTGAACCCACTCTACGTGGATCCAGAGCATAAAACCTATTGAAACTTGAATGAGAATGTTGTTAATAAAGAAATTTAGTCAACTTTGTTCTCACCCTTTTGATTGTGAAAAGATGAGTGCTATTTTTTTAATTTTATTTAGCTGAAAAATAAAAATAAAAAATGTATTTCTTATGAAGAGAACAAAGTTGGTCACGAGTCGCCAGAATAATTTAAATAATTTTTATTTTCTCATTAAGAATGGGAAGGAAATTGTGTGGAAAAAAATTATTCACAGCATCAAGGTTTAACTCTCATCTATTAATTATATACCGAATATAAAATTATTAAACAAATACACTTACATAAGCTCAAATTCCTTCAAAATTGCAGAGATTTCATTTCATAAATTGATTATCTAATAAGATACATAAGAGTTTGGCTTTGTTTGGGACGACTTTTTTATTGCTTATTCAAATAGCTTTTTAATAAAAAATTAAAATTTTTATACTAAAAAACTAATTAAAGAAACAGTAAAAAAGCCGTCCTAAACAAAACCTTTAGAGATCAAGTTATGAACTTCACAATGCTGAACAGAAACAGCTTTCTTTTGGCTCTAGGAAGTTACAATACTGAAAATGAAACTTACAGCTTTCTATTGCCGCCTTGCTCTCTTATTTCGACTGGCATTTTCCGATGCTCCGCTCGGCTGCTTCCGTTTTTGGTGCTCCTTAGCTTTCCTGGCAGCTACGGCCGGTCGCTTCGTTTTGCGGCCCTGCTGTTCATTCCAGCCGGACCTCCTGGCACCGCTGTCACTTACTCTGCTTTGGGGTGGCCGAAAGGATGATTTCTTCAGAACACCTGTTTTGCTAGAGCGGGTGCCTTCATATGACACTGGATCACTATCTATTCTCTTCCGTTTTTCTCCTCTTCCTGAAGGCATGCCACTGTGAGCTGTCGGCTGCCTCTGGTGAGGAAACCGTTTGCTTGGGCCTTCTTTAACTTTAGATGGGAGGGCATCTGATTTAGCATGGCAGACCCTCAAATTTCTGTCCCTAATCTTCAAGTCTCTTCTTTTGCAGACATTGTTGGCAGCATCCTGCGAATAGGAATAAAAATATTGAGTTAGGAGTGTTTGTGATTTAGGTGTTTGGTTTCAAAGAGCAAAAAAATACGTAGAATATGTGAGTTTCCAACATAAATTATGTATGTAATGCTATAATCGAATTAGATGCAAGTTATGCGACAAAAAAAAAAAGTTATCTAACAGAACAATTATTTTCTAGTATCAATGAAAAACTTTCGATCTCGTATTAGAAATTTAGAGAAAAAACAAAGCAATTGATAAATATTTCATGCACATAAAATAAACCAGAAATATAAGAGATCCAAGAAAAATCAAAATAATGAAATAAGAGAAAAAAAGGACGAAGAGGAAAAGAGGGATGCCAAGAAGCTTCAAATTAGAACTAGGGGATTATCTCTAATCGAAATAGCTTCAGGAGTGATCAAGAATCTGATAGAAAACAGCTCAAAATAATGGAAAACAGGGTAAAAATCTGCAGTAAACAGCAGTTTTTCCCACAAAACTGTAGGAAATCTGAGAGAAAACACTTGAAATTCACTAGTAGAAGAAGAAAAACGGCACAAGATACATGGATCTTTAATTCGAGAGGAAGAACCAACTCTCCGATTCTCTAGCCAAAGACTAGAGCCCAAGCACTACACAAGAGATCCCAAATTCAAATTCAAATTCAAGATGAAAATTCTAACCCTAGAAAGAAGAAGATTATTTAAGGTAAAAGAACAATTCATTATTCCCCAAACAGCCCCTAATTTGAATTTCCCTCCTAATCCCAGCCTTAATGTGTGGGTCCCACTCAAGCCAGGCTTCCTCCCCCCTGCTGCTTCCACCTCCTGTAAACTTATATATATATATGTTTTTTCTGCTTTGACTGAATGAATTTTTGTTTGGGGTGCAATTGGAGATGAAAATTTCACAGTAAGTTGTTTACCAGGACCGGTGTGACTTCTTATAATCTAATTTCTAGTAGTTTGTTTAATTTTGCGATTAATTTTTATCAAATTTGGTATAATTTGGTCTTTGGTTGCAAGATCTCAATCAAACGTGTTCTTTTTATGGACGTAAATTTATGTGGTATTTTGAATAGACGACTATCAAATTAGCTCCAAATCAAATTCTTTGCATTCCAAATTTTATATAAAGGAACATACAATTATCTAAATTAAGGGTTTGTAAACTGCAGATTTGAATGAGAGCATTTGATTTTGACGATCACTTCATAGGTATGAATTAGAAAAGCCTAAACCCTAATAATTGTTTTGTGCGTGCCTAAAAAAAGTGTAGATGTTTAAATTAAGTAATATTGAATTGTGAATTTGAATGTGTAGTTTTAAGCATCTCACCATAGATCTGCATTAGCAAACCCAACCCTGAATAATTGCCAAAGAAGAAAGATCAAAGAAGCTAATACATAAATATGCAAGGCTCCGATCGCATTCTTTCAACACGATCAAGTTCGTAAATAGACATGAAATTCCAGCTCCATAAATAAGATACCTGAACAATTTCATCATCCTTCATCATAGATGCCCTTCTTACCTAATTTTGAAGCATAAAAGAACTAATTGCTCAATGAAAGCCTAAATGCCAAATAAAACCAGTACTTCACGAGTTATACTGAAGGCTAAAGCTCACCAAAATAATAATAATAATAACATGAAAGCATGCAATAATTTTTTTTTTAATTCTAACAGTTGCAACCTTGCAAATATTTCTTCCCAACTATACATGTATTGAGACAATTGATGGAGAAGTATAGAAAGAATAAGGAGGATCTACATATAAAATAGACACTATTTAAAAAAAAAAGGAGGATCTTCATATGATTTTTATTGATTTCGAGAAACATGATAAAATTTTAAGAGAAGTGCTATGGAGAGTTCTACATAAGAAAGGGGTTAATAATGTTTATATTCAAGTCATGAAGAATATATATGCAGGAGTTGTTACTTGTGTTCAAACAAAAGATGGTTAGACCAAGTATTTCCCTATTTCAGTTGGATTACATCAAGGATCATCCTTAAGCCCATATCTTTTTGCTTTAGTAATGGATGTTCTCACTAGATATTTGCAAGAGCTTGTACCTTGGTGTAAGCTTTTTCCTGATGATATTCTTCTTGTTGATAAGATTAGAGAGGGAGTTGATAGGTAAACTTGGATTATGGAGGTCAACCTTCGTCTTAAGGCTTTCGTTTGAGCAGATCTAAAACTGAATATATGGAGTGCAATTTTAGTAATAATAGATCCAGTGCATGGATTTTGACTTTGGGCGATCAAGTGATTAATAAGAGTTCATGTTTTAGATATCTTTGGTCTATTGTTCATAGTGATGGTGAAATAGATGGGGATATTATTAGTAAAATTCAAATTGGATGGTTGAATTGAAAGAATGTATCGTACTTGTTGTGTGATAGAAAAGTCCCTCTCAAACTTACGAGAAAATTTTATAAGATGGTAGTGAGACTTGCAATGCATTATGGTGCAAAATGTTGGCCATTAAAAGATAAGCATAATATTCGATTAAGTGTTGCAGAGATGAGGATGCTCAGGTGGATGAGTGGCTTTATTCCTAGATATAGGATATGAAATGAGCATATACGTGAAAAGGTTGGAGTAACTCAAGTGGAAGATAAGATGTTAGAACGGCCCAGGATGGGCCGGTTGGACCGGTCCAATAGGGACCGGTCCGCGTCTACGCCTGGGCGGAAACGGCCGCAAGGGGGCGGAACCGTGAGTCCACGTGGGCTTGAGAGGGGGAGTTTAGGAGGGAAATTTTGAACGTGAGAGGCTGTTTTAGGAAGTTTATGATTGTCCTTTATGATTAATTTTGTATAATTAGGAGTTGGGGGGAATTAGCTCCTCATCTTGAATTTGAATTCTCTTTTGAGGTGTAGGGTTTGTGTGCTTGGGCTCTTGGCTTCACCGGAGAACTTTGGAGAGTTGTTCTTCCTCTCGGATTGAAGAACAAATTGTATCTTTGCTATTTTCATTGTCTACTAGTAAAATACAAGTGTTTTCTCCTCATCTCCTGCAGTTTTCCTCTATTTTTCTACTGTTTTTGGCTGATTTCCTGCTGTGGACAGCAGTTCGCTTTGAGATTTGTTGCTAAAGTGATTAGGGAATACTTGAAATCAAGTATTTCCTATCAAATTAGTATCAGAGCATCGATTCGGGACCACCGGCGGCTGAAATTCTGAAATTTCAGCAAGTTTATCTTTTCCGGAAGAAGATTTTTTGGGATCCGTTAGAAGAAAGATGGCCGGAAAGAAGGTGGAAGTATTAGAAGGCGAGTTCGGACAACTGAAGACAGATTCCTGGAAATCTCCACCAACAATGACAGGTTGGAAGGGAGGTTCGCGGCTATGGAAGAAATGATGAAGAAACTATTGAAGATGAAGACCAATCCGGAGACATCGGAAGTGAGGGAGACTACTGACGGCCATGGCGTAGGAGGAAATCCAAACCCAATCTGGGGGAGGAGGAATCCGGAGATGGAGATTCTTGAAGGGGACGACGACATGCCACCTCTAGAGCCACTCTCTAGAGAGGAGATGAGCATGGGAAATGACCGTCGAGGTGCTGATTTTCAGCGTCGAGGTGCTGATTTTCAGCGTCGAGGTGCTGATTTTGGAGGCAGACGGGGGGAATATGAAGGTATTGCAGATTTTGGAGAAAGGGGAGAAGAGTATCAGCGTCGAGGTGCTGAATTTCAACGTCGATGTGCTGATTTTGAAAGAGGAAGGGGGGATTATGACGACGAACTCGGATACCAACGTCGGAGGGAGGACCGGGACACTTGAGGAGCACCTCATCTTCGAGGAATGGGAGGTTATGGAGAGTACCAGGGCAATGGAAGGGATCCGAAGGTGAGGAAGTTGAAGATGCCCATCTTTGAGGGCGAACATGGCCATGGCTGGATCTATAAAGTGGAGCGTTACTTTGCAGTCAACGGGTTGACAGATGATGAGAAGCTAACGGCGGCAGGTTTGTGTCTGGAAGGGAAGACATTGGCATGGTATCAGTGGCGAGACAGGAGAGAGCCTATCAGGAACTGGCGAGAGTTCAAGGATTGTTTATTAGAGCGTTTCCGAGCCGATGGGGGAGGAGACTTCTATGAGCAGTTCTTTGCTCTGACTCAGGAGGGGACCGTGGCTGACTATCGGGACAGATTCGAGTATTTGGCTAGCCGTCTGGATCACATCTCAGAATCAGCCCTAGAGAGAAATTTCATGAAGGGGCTCAAACCGGAGATACGAACAGCTGTCAGAGTGTTGGAGCCAAGGAATTTAGGCAAAGCTATGGAGCTTGCACAATTGGTGGAAGATCAGAAGAGATCAAAAAGAGGAGCTCGAGGCAACTACTCAGGGGGATCGTACAAGATGACTACTGCGGTATTACCCTCCAAAGGGGTAGCGCCGGGGGGGTCAGAAGGAAGCACCCAAGGAAAAGGCTGGAGGAGGAAATGGGGGACAGTTCAAAAGGTTGACAGAAAAAGAAATGCAAAACAAAAGAGCAAAAGGGTTGTGCTTCAGATGCGATGAGAAGTACATGCCGGGGCACAGGTGCAAGGACCGATCTCTTCAGGTTCTCCTCGTTTGTGAAGATGAGGAAGACGAAGAGAGAGGTGGGAATGACCCCGAGGTGGAGGAGGATGAGAAGTTGCATCTGGATGTAGCAGAAGTCTCTCTGAACTCTATAGTGGGATTCACTCCGAGTCACACTATGAAGGTGAGAGGAGAGATAGCTGACCGTGAGGTGGTGGTGTTGATCGATAGTGGGGCAACCCATAACTTCATTTCCACCCAGATAGTGGAGTCGCTAGGGATGGAGCTAGTGGACACAGGTGGCTATGGGGTGATGATGAGCACAGGAAAGGTGGAAATGGGTAGGGGAGTTTGTAGAGAGGTGGTGCTGAAGATTCAGGGAATCCAGTTGAAGGAAGATTTCATTCCTTTGGAATTGGGGAGTACTGACGTCATCCTAGGGATGAAGTGGTTGCGTACATTGAGGGAGTTGAAGATTAATTGGGGGACTTTGAGGATGGAACTTGTGATAGGGGAGAGAAGGAGAACGATTCAAGGAGACGCTGGGTTGACCAAGGCTGGGGTTTCTCTCAAATCCCTAATCCGAACCATTCAGCGGGAGGGAGGAGGCTACCTGGTGGAATTGCATAGTTTGGAGGGGGCAGGAGTGGAGGAGGGAGGAGCTATACCCCTCTCCGTTCAGCCGTTGATTCAACAGTTCCAAGAGGTGTTTCAGCTGCCTCAGGGATTACCACCGCAAAGGGAGCATGAGCATGCTATTGTGTTGAGGGAAGGAGTATCACCCATTAGTGTACGTCCTTACTGCTACTCTCAGTTCCAGAAGGATGAAATTGAACGGTTGATCAGAGAGATGCTGGAGGTAGAGATCATCAGACCCAACATCAGCCCTTTCTCTAGTCCTGTTCTATTGGTGAAAAAGAAGGACGGCAGCTGGCGTTTTTGTGTAGATTACAGAGCACTCAACAAGGAGACTGTACCTGATAAGTTTCCTATACCAGTTATCGATGAGCTCTTGGATGAATTAAGTGGGACCGTGATTTTAAGTAAGATGGATTTGAAATCAGGCTACCACCATATTCGAATGAGGAAGGAAGATGTTCCCAAAACAGCTTTTAGAACTCATGAAGGCCATTATGAGTTCTTGGTGATGCCCTTTGGCCTCACCAATGCATCTGCTACTTTCCAGGCCCTGATGAATAAGGTCTTCAAACCTTATCTCAGACGGTTTGTGTTAGTATTTTTTGACGACATCCTGATATACAGCAAGTCAGAGGTCGAACATTGGGAACACTTGAAGAAAGTGTTAGAGGTATTGCAGAAGCACCAGTTGAGGGCAAATTTAAAGAAATGCTGCTTTGCACAAGCCAGTGTAGAGTACTTGGGTCATGTGGTGTCCAAGGAAGAGGTGGAAGCTGATCACTCCAAAATTGAGGCAATGCTAAAGTGGCCACTACCAAAGAATCTGAAGGCGCAGAGAGGATTTCTGGGATTGACAGGGTATTACAGAAGATTTGTAAAGGGATATAGCACCATAGCATGGCCACTTACGAAGCAATTGAAGAAGGATGGTTTCCTGTGGGGAGAAGCAGCCACATCCGCGTTCGAGAGCTTGAAGAAGGCAATGACTACAGTGCCGGTCCTAGCTTTGCCGGATTTTACTCAGACATTCATTGTGGAGACCGATGCGTCGGGATACAGATTGGGTGCAATACTTATGCAGAATCGGAGACCCATCGCTTATTTCAGCCAGATATTGACTGCTCGAGCAAGGATGAAATCAGTATATGAGAGGGAATTGATGGCCATCGTGTTGGCCATTCAGAAATGGCGGCCTTACCTACTTGGAAGACACTTCGTTGTCAGGACTGATCAGCGGAGCCTGAAATTTCTCTTAGAACAGCGGATGGTGACGGAAGAGCATCAGAGGTGGTTGTCCAAGTTACTGGGGTACGATTTTGAGATTCAGTACAGGCCAGGGGTGGAGAACAAGGCGGCCGATGCCTTATTTAGATGTATGGAGGAATTGCAGACAGTTGCTCTATCCATGCCTTGGATGCTTGATTGGGAGGCCATCAGAGAAGAAAGCGCTAGAGATGAGAGTTTGGGAAAGATCATGACGAAGTTACTGAAGGAACTGGATAGCCACCCGGGATACTCCATGGAGGGAGACAAGCTGCTGTATCAGGAGAGGTTTGTGATGCCCCGGACGTCGATCCACATCCCAAACCTACTCCAGGAGTTTCATGGGAGTGCAATGGGGGGCCATTCAGGCGTACAAAAGACATACAGGAGCTAGCTGGGGAGCTGTACTGGAAGGGGATGCATAAAGATGTACAGGAGATGGTAGTCAGATGTGAGGTCTGTCAAAGGAGTAAGTACCTAGCTATGTCACCAGGAGGATTACTACAGGGTAGAGTATGGGAGGAGATCTCTATGGATTTCAAAGATGGGCTGCCCCGTTCAGAGGGGTTCACAGTGATCTTAGTAGTGGTGGACAGGTTGAGCAAGTATGCCCATTTCATTCCCCTCCGACATCCCTACACCGCAATAACAGTAGCATCAGCCTTTATCAGAGAAGTGATCAGATTACACGGGGTGCCAGAGGCGATCGTATCAGATAGGGACAAGGTGTTCCTCAGTCATTTCTGGAAGGAGCTATTCAGATTGCAGGGAACAGTGCTCAAGAGAAGTACAGCCTACCACCCACAGATGGATGGACAGACGGAAGTAGTCAACAGGAGCTTGGAGACGTACCTCAGATGCTTTGTTTCAGAGACACCAAAGCTATGGGCGAAGTGGCTATCCTGGGCTGAGTACTGGTACAACACGTCCTTTCACTCGGCTTCACAAATGACCCCATTCAAAGTGTTGTATGGACGGGATCCCCCACACTTGGTACACTTTGGGAGCAGTAGTACTCATGTTTCATCAGTAGAGGAGTATTTGGAGGAGAGGGACCGAGTGTTAGAGGAGTTAAAAAGGCACTTGCTGAGGGCGCAGCAAATCATGAAGAAGCAAGCAGATGGGCATAGAAAAGATATCCATTTTGAGGCAGAGGATAAGGTGTTCTTGAAGCTCCGCCCATACAGACAGAAGACAGTCGCTAACCGGAGGAATGAAAAGCTAGCTCCAAGGTACTTTGGTCCTTATGAAGTGATACAAAAGATCGGGGCAGTAGCATGTCGACTGAAATTACCCCCATCGGCGACTATACACCCGGTTTTTCACGTCTCACAGCTGAGAAGGGTCATTGGTGATCACATCGCCATTCCCGAGCTACCACCGACACTTACGGAGGAGTTAGAGGTGATCCTGGAACCTTTGGAGCTGAGGGGTATTCGCCAGAAAGAAGATGAAACTAAGGAAGTGTTGATCCAGTGGGAAACAGCAGTTTCCAGATTTTCACCTTGAGGACAAGGTGATTCTTTGGGAGGGCGGTAATGTTAGACCGGCCCAGGATGGGCCGGTTGGACCGGTCCAACAGGGACCGGTCCGCGTCTACGCCTGGGCGGAAACGGCCGCAAGGGGGCGGAACCGTGAGTCCACGTGGGCTTGAGAGGGGGAGTTTAGGAGGGAAATTTTGAACGTGAGAGGCTGTTTTAGGAAGTTTATGATTGTCCTTTATGATTAATTTTGTATAATTAGGAGTTGGGGGGAATTAGCTCCTCATCTTGAATTTGAATTCTCTTTTGAGGTGTAGGGTTTGTGTGCTTGGGCTCTTGGCTTCGCCGGAGAACTTTGGAGAGTTGTTCTTCCTCTCGGATTGAAGAACAAATTATATCTTTGCTATTTTCATTGTCTACTAGTAAAATACAAGTGTTTTCTCCTCATCTCCTGCAGTTTTCCTCTATTTTTCTACTGTTTTTGGCTGATTTCCTGCTATGGACAGCAGTTCGCTTTGAGATTTGTTGCTAAAGTGATTAGGGAATACTTGAAATCAAGTATTTCCTATCATAAGATTAGAGAGAGTCGTCTTAGATGGTTTGGTCACGTAAAACGGCAGCCTTCCAATAACCCGGTTAAGAAAGTAGATGTATTAGATTTGACTTATGTTAAGAAAAGTAGAGGTAGACCTAAAAAGACTTGCTAGAAAATATTAGAAATGACCTTTTTTATTAGATTTAGATGATAATTTGACTCTTAATATGACACAATAGAGAAAAAGAATTCATGTAGCCGACCCCACATAGTGAGATAAAGGTTTTTTGTTGTTGTTGTTGTTGTTGTTGTTGTGGTTCTAACACTTGCAGCCTCGCAAATATTTCTTCCCACTGGGAAAATAAAAGTTCTCACCCTGGTTTTAAACAGCACATAAGCAATGCCCTTTCCTATGCTTGTGTTGGGATCTCTGATTACACGCACAGCTTCAACATTTGGTTCTGATTGGCTGAGACCACAGAATAATTGGTAGAGTTCTTCATCCTGGAGTGCAAGCAATATATTTCAGGTATAGATGGTGAAAAATACTAAGGAAACAAAAAACAACATTAAATTTCATGTCAACTATACTCTATACAAAAGTAAGCTAACCTTCACATCAAAAGGGAGGTTGCCCACAAAAGCTGTTCTCTTTCTATCATAAAGCCGAGCATCTCCTTTCATTTTCTTGCGAGGTGGACATGCCATATCAACGCGGATATGATTTTCACCAATCTAAATATAAATACGTATTATATCTTAAATACAATAACATAGAAAACAGTACAGATAAAAACTACCCAAGCGCATCATTGTAAAATGTTTCTGCAAGCTATATACCTGTGTCATATTATTAGACAAAGCAGCATGGGCCGATTGCTCCTCTTTGAAAACAATGTAAGCATTCATGCTGTAAAGCACAATTCAATATTAGACTTACTGTATAGATACCCAAACCAAAAGAAATCTTATTTCTTACATCTAGATAAGAACAGAAGTCTCGTGAAATATTAGGCATGAAATAGCCAAAAATAAATAGACAACATAGGTCCTCAGCTTAAAATTCAAAGAGGACTTACCGAATGTGAAGGCGATTTTAAAACATAACTTTGAAAGAATTATTCTCAAAACTTGTACCTTGATTTAAGGTTGCACTACATGACTTAGATGAAACTTTCCCAAAATTTAAGTTCAATCAAAACATTAATAAAAAAAGAGTGATACATAAGTTTCAAACAAAAATGGTTTTGGTCCTCAAAACACATTGGGAAGAAGGCTGAAATTCATAAATATAGTAAGGATCTAAGCAAAAATAATCACACTGAGACATCTTTTGCTATGAAGTCTGAAACTCTGAATGTGATACCAAATCAGAAATGGTATAATATATGAATGTAGAGTATGAATTGAAAGAACATTGTCGTGAGGGAGAAAGAGGAAAATATTCATAGTTTCATGCATGCACACATCCCTGCAAGATAGACACGCATATAAATAAACTGAAACGTGCATAGAAACAAACATACATATAAAAATACACATTTAAGTGCAATGGCATGGACTTACCCACATATGCATGTATGACAGCATGAAAGTTTATAGAAACATTCTAACAAACATGTGCTCAAAACCAAAATATTTGTGAGCATTTAGTCCCACAATTAACACTACCATTGCCAAGTCCCAAATCCTGGAGGAGAAAAGTGGAGGATTGCGTTAGATAGTCGACAGCTAGCATAAAACTTGTCGAATAATCATGACATGAATCTTTTAATACATTGTGTTAATGCTAAGATGTTCCCTGGAAGCGATGCGCAATATGGTTTGAATACAGTGAGAAGTGTTCAAGGGCCGCTGCATCGGCACCCGAATGCAGTGTTAAATAGAGAAGAGTTCCCACATTATAGACGGATGTGGGCAAAGAAGCTAGTCCATGAAAATAAAATTAAGTTAGAATCGTGGAATTTGGTTCCCTTACAAGCAAATTAATGGAATTAATTGATATTACAATTCATAGAAAAATAAATATTCTATGCATTCAAGAAATTAAATAGGTATGAGAGAAGGCTAAAGAGATTGACAGTTTAGGGTTTAAACTTTAGAATTCTAGTAGGAGTCGTCCTAGAAATAGTGTAGGTGTGACTATGGATAAGAGTTTGAAAGATAATGTTGTAAAAACTGATAGAATTGGAGATAGAATTATTGTTTTAAAGATTATTGCTGATGATGAGATTATTAATATTATAAGTGCATATGTTGCTCAAGTAGTTTTGAATATATGCTCAAAATTAAAATTTTAAAATGACTTAGAAGAATTAATACAAAGAATAACCTTTGAAGAAAGAGTTTTTATTAGAGGAGATTTAAATAGACATGTTGGTAGAAAGGAAGAAAATTTTAAAAATCATTCATAATGGCTATGGATTTGGAGCTAATAATGAAGGTGGTAAGACTAAATTAGATTTTGTTCTAACTTATGATTTTGTTATTTCTAATACATTATTTAAGACTAAAGATCAGCATCTCATCACTTCTAAGAATGGCTATAGTAAAACTCATATTAATTATTTTCTTGTAAGAAAAATAGATCTTTTAGATTGCAGATATTGTAAAGTTATTCCAAGTTAAAGTCTATGTACCCAACACCGCTAATTAATTTTAGACTTTAAGATGAAGATGCATAATATAAAAAATATAGTATATCGTTGTTCTAGGATTATATGGTAAAATTTAAAGAACTCTAAAAAATATATATTTGAGAGTAAGATTCACGATCTTAAGATTTTGTTAGTGCATGAGGAAGCTAATGTTATGTGGAAAATAATATCTTGTAATATTAAGAATGTTGCAAAGGATATGCTTGGAGTATCAAAAAGAAAAGCTTATAATAATAAAAATAGTTTGTGGTGGAATCAAAAAGCGTAAAAAAGATCAAAAATAAAAAGCTTTGTTATAAAAATTTGTTTATATGTAAAAATTTTGAAAATTGGAAAAGATATAAATTTGCCCGTAAGAAGTCTAAGAAAACATTCTGCAATGCAAAGACTTTAGCTTTTAATGATTTATATAATAGATTCTATACTAAAAAGGACGAAAGATATATGTATAAGCTAGTCAAACAAAGAGATAGGAGTAGTAAGGATTTAATTCAAGTGAAGTGCATTAAGGATGAAGATCAAAAAATACTTTTTAGAAGAAAATATTCAACAAAGGTATATGAGATATTTTACTAAGTTTTTCAATGAAGATTGTGAAAATATGATTAACTTTAATGACCTTAACAATCTAAATGAAAAGAGATATTTTTATTTTTATCGACGTATTACTAAAATTGAAGTTAGAGAGGCTTTAAAGAAAATGAAGTGTGGGAAAACTGTTGGACCTTATGATATTCCAATAGAGGTATGGAAATTCTTAGGAGATGAAGGAATTTCTTGGCTTGCTAAACTTTTTAATATTATTTTGAAGACAAAAGATGATAGATGTGTGGAGAATGAGTGTGTTGATTCCTATCTTTATGAAAAAAGGTGATGTACAAGATTGTGCAAATTATAGAGGAATTAAGTTGATGTGTCATACTTTAAAACTATGGGAGAGAGTTATGGAGCATAAGTTATGACGTGATACTAATGTTTCCCAAAATCAATTTGGATTCATGCCAAGTAAGTCTACTATGGAAGCCATACATTTATTGAGAGGTTTAATGGAGAAGAATAGAGAGAAAAAGGAAGATTTTCATATGATATTAATTAATTTAGAGAAAGCATATGATAAAGTTCTAAGAGAAGTGCTATGAAGAGTTCTAAGAAAGAAAGGGATTAATAATGCTTATATTCAAGTCATAGGGAATATATATGCTGGAGCAGTTACTTGTGTTTAAACACAAGGTGGTTTGACCAAGTATTTTCCAATTTCAACTGGATTGCATCAAGGATCAGCCTTAAGCCCATATCTTTTTGCTTTAGTCTTGAATGTTCTTACTAGAGATTTGCAAGAGAATGTTCCCTAGTGTATGCTTTTTGTTGACGATATTCTTCTTGTTGATAAGACTAAAGAGGGAGTTGAAGGTAAAGTTGAATTATGGAGGTCAACCTTAGAGTTTAAAGGATTTCATTTGAGTAGATCTAAAACTGAATACAATGAGTATAATTTTAGTTGCAATAGATCTAGCGGGGGGTGTGACTTTGAGCAAACAAGTCATTAATAAGAGATTAAGAGTACACGTTTTAGATATCTTGGGTTTATTGTTTAGAGTGATGGTGAAATAGAAGGGATATTATTAGTAGAATTCAAGTTGGATGGATTAAGTGAAGGAATGCATCAGACTTGTTGTGTGATAGAAAAGTACCACTCAAAACTTAATGGAAAATTCTATAAGATGGTGGTTAGACCTGCAATGCTTTATGGCGCAAAATGTTGGCCATTAAAAGTGAAGCATAATATTAAGTTAAGTGTTGTAGAGATGATGATGCTCAGGTGGATGAGTGGCTTTACTCTTAGAGACAAGATACAAAATGAGCATATACGTGAAAAGGTTGGAATAGCTCCAGTGGCAGATAAGATTATAGAGAGTCGTCTTAGATGGTTTGGTCACATAAAATGACGATCTTCTGATGACCCGTTTAGGAGAGTAGATGTATTAGATTTAACCTATATTAAGAAAGGTAGAGATAGACCTAAAAAGACTTGGTTAAAAAATATTAGAAATGACCTTTTTTATAAGATCTAAATGAGAATTTGACTCTTAATCGGACATAATGGAGAAAAATGATTCATGTAGCCGAGCCCACGTAGTAGGATAAAGGCTTCATGTTGTTGTTGTTGCCATACATTGATCTCATATCTAGTTACTTTGACGTTTGCATCATCTTTTTACTTTGCACAATTTGTTATATGATACTTTGTGACTCGCACAACTTGTTTCTTCTTACCCTGTTAGAATGTTAATATATTATTTTTTAATATATTAACATGTTTAGGGACATTTTCTATTCATGAAGTACCATTGTTAGCACCAATCTCAGAGATAAACTTATTATGTTATTTTTTAATGTCCCTGTTAGAATGTTAGAATATTAATGTCTCTAAAATTACACAATTTGTTTCTTCTTATAGAATTTTAAGACTTATGTCTCTAAACCCATTGAAGCTTATGCTTCACATCATGGATAAGAAATATCTCATTACTCAATTGTGCAATTTTAAAACTTAGGTTTAGGGAAAAATTTTCAAAGATTGTCAGCAAGAAGAGATGTTGTAGAGAGGAGATGCCTTTAACCATTGTTAAAGAAGAAGGCTTGGCATGGAAGAAGGAGGCGACCTGATGTGATACGTTCAAGAATTGCACGTGAAATTTATAAAGAATCACAAAGTATACCAGTGTAAGATTAGAGTATCGTAGGTTAAGGTTCAAGAATTTTCCGTTGTCAAAATGTTGTGATAAGCAATTACAACTAGTTGTTTAGACACACTTAATGATAGATCTCCAAAAGTATCACAATAAAGCAAATGCGGAAAATAATAGAATCCCACGACTAATGTCTAGAAAGTTCACCACGAGTTACCTTGCTCACTCACACTCAAGTAGGGCTTAGCGGGGGAAGGTCTTTAGCAAACTCAATGATGCCACTAAGACGGTAGCAATACCAATGGCCTTGATCCACGGAAAGGTTGACGGTGGCGGAGATGGCGGGGATAGATGACCGTGGATGATCCAGTCGTAGTCTTGATATTGATCATCTATCACGTCCACAAGAGTAGGAAGGATGCGATTCAAATAGTCTTCAATAGTGTCGTCGAATCCAAATCCGACGTCGAAGAACTCAGAACGGGTGATGTGGACGTCGCCGTAGATGTCGTACACGAATCCGCTATCAAGCTCGGGATCCGCCATGTATAATTGGCGTTGGAGAATCTTTCAACGAGAAGAGAGGAAAGTGAAGTTAATGGAGAATCCTTGCTTTGGAAGAAGGAGGAGGAGAAGGAGGGAGGAGCCGGCGGGATCTCCAAGGAGAGAGGGATTTCGGCCAAGGTGGGAGAGAGGGGCGGGTGCAATGAGGGAGAGAAGCTAGGTTAGATGAGGTGGCATGAAGTTTACTCAAATCTAAAATTAATCTCAGATTTTAGTAAATTTGGAGGGAATAATTTGAAAAGAATTTTAAATTTCCAATGTAATTAAGGGGGATTTAATGAGTAATTAAAGGGGCTCATCAAGAGGTGGCCGGCGGCATGCTTAGAGGGAAGGAGAGGTTTGAAAACTTAAAACTGAAATTTAATTTCAGTTTAAGTAATTTAGGAGGGAAAAATTTTGAAATCAAATTATGATTTCAAAACGGTCAAGGCATTAAACAAGCAATTAATGGGGAAATTTCTCCATGGGGGCCGGCGGCATGCATAGAGGGAGAGAGGGGAATTCAAGGGAGAAAGGATTCCAATTTAGGATGATGATGTGGCAATAGGTTTCATAACTCCAATCTAAATTAAATTGAAATTGAATCCCATCATGAAAACGTTCCTAAATTGGAGTTCCAAATAAGGAAAGAATTCAAAATTTGAAATTTTCAAATTTCAAATTTGAAAACTGTGTAGGGAAGGGGTTGGGTGGGTGAGGGGAAGTTGCCGGCAAGGTGGCCGGCCGGGGTTGGGGTGGTGGTCGGCGGCGGGTTCCCAAGGGGCGGCGGCAATGGGGTTGAGGAGGGATTTCTTGTAGTGGAGGGGAAGGAGATGGAGGAAAATACGAACGAAAAGATAGAAGGATTCAACCACGAGCCGCGGACTCTTCCAACGACTGGTGGGCCTTGCGGATTGCTCCCCTTGAGCTCTCTCCCTTCTCAAGCTCTCATGCAAGAAGAAGAAGTAGAAACAAAACAATTTTCATTCAAATATTCATTAGCTTTTACAAAGCATGAGACCCCTATAAATAGGTCTTAAAACATGAGGAAATAAAAGTACTCAAATGCCCTTTGGGCTACAATAAGACAACACTCCCCATAGGGGTAAACTAGGAAATAAAAATGCCAATAAAATAAAACATGAAATAAATAAAAATAAAGACTCTGAATCATAGTCGTCGATCTGCGCTGTCTCCGGCGATACACATGCTTGAACCTCTGATCGATGTCCACATCACGACCAACGGCTAGGAAGGAGGAAATCGGTGGTGGCGAGGTGTAGCGAGCTACAACGTGCGAGTCGAGATATTCAAAGATGTAGGAAGGTTGGAAGTTCACTTCTTTGCATGAAACAAAGACCAAAAGATAGAGAGGATATGATGGATTGATAAGAAAAGTGATTTTTTAAATACCTAAACGTTAAATATTTTTAGGCTCACTCCTAAATATTGAGGCACGCCTCACACAATAGTGAAGTGTATGCCTCATATTATAACCTTGCGAAACACGACTCAAAGGTGAAACATAAGACGCACCTCAAATTGCACAATTTTAAACCCTTATCACAATAAAAACAACCATAAGAGATTAGTGCTAACAATGGTACGTCATACCATATTCATTTAGCAAGCATATTGATGGGGACATCAGAGCATGGAAAGTATATCATAGGCGTGGCCGTCGATCTACGGTCACGATCGATTCTATGTATTTTTTAGTCATTTCATGTATTTGTTTTCTTTTATTATGTTATGTAGCTTTTATTATTTGTATATTTGTTTTCCCATTTTACCCTTTTCTTAAGGGAGGTCGTATGTAAGCCCTAGGGGCATGGTCGTCCTTTTATTTCTTGAGTCTTTTGTACGTGGCTATTTATAGCCCTCATGTTCTTCTTCTAAAGCTAATGAATGATTGATTAAGAAAATTTCTTCTCTTTGTTTGAGTTCTTATGAGCGCTTGAGATATCGGAGTGAGATCATTAGAAGAGGGAGAATTGCGCATAACTACCAACCTAAACGAGTCGGGTTCATGGTTCTACTTTCTATCTCTTCCCCTTCCTCCTCCCACCACCACTGCTGACCCTACTTCCCTTTCCCCACCCACGGTCAAGCCTCCACCCTCACCGAACCCCTCTCCGCTTCACCCAACCGACCACACCCCACCACCAAAACCGGCAGCCACCCCCACCCTAGCCGCCGGCCCCTTTGAATCCCCCCCCCCTTTCTTTTCTTGTTTCCTGATTTAGATTGAATAAAATTAGGAATAAATTTTGAATTCAAATCCAAGTTATTTGAAATTCAAAATCTTTCCTAAAATACAAAATCTATTTTAGGAAAGTTTTAAAGTTCATCCTCAAATCAATATTTGATTAAAGGGGATTTAATTTCTCTTCCCTAATTTAAGTTCCAAAATTTAAGCGAGCATTAAACACTTGCCATAAATCCCTCTCCCCCCCATTATTGTCGCCGGCCCCCCTATAGGATTGGAATGGGAATTCTTTCCTAAAACCAATTCTCTACTTTGGAAATAATTCCAAATCTCATACGCCCTCCTTGACCGAAATCCCCAAGCTCTCATCTATTTAATTTCATTCCAAAAGAAGTCTCTCCTAATGGAATTAAATTAACCCTCTTCCCCTTGTCGCCGCCCCCCTCTTTCCCTTTCTCTCTTCCTTTAATTATTCTCAATTAAGAGGATAATTAGGAAGTGTTGAATTAGAATTCCCTCCATCTCCTCTCACAAAATCTGAACCAAATCCTTACACTTGCCCTCATCATTGGCCAGCCACCTTTTTTTTCCTTCCCCCTTTTGATTCCTCTAGATTATCTCCTCCATCTCAATAAGAGTCTTCAAGGGAAGCCTCAACGATCCTCTTCAACATCTCATCCTCCAAAGGCCATGCATGGCCGATCCGGATCTTGATTACAGTCTCGCCTACGATGCGCAAGAGTTTGTTTGCATCCTACACTCGACCTTTTTTCGACGTCAACCCTCGCATCGACAACACCGTCGCAGAATACGTAGAGACATTCTAGACACCCTTCTCCAGGCCATTGAAGAACAACTTGGCGTCATTCAGTGGAGGATTGAATCTCAACTGTGATAAGGGTTTGTCAATCTCCCTTTTCTCGTATTTTCATTGTCTAACTTGTTCTTGTGATTTAATAGATTCATGAAGATCTTGCTCACCAAACTCTGTCGAGCTTAGTAAACGTAGGGATTGAGTGCACTTTATTTGCTTCTAATCTTATTGTTATATTAGGGAAGTTGTTGAAACCTACCTACTTAGCATGTTGTTGAGTTTCTAAGTTATTTTGATTTTTCCAAGTGTTTAGCAAGTGGCTTGGCCTAAGCGTAGGCACCTTCTCTTGTTTTATTTTGTTGTTTTAATTGCTAATGGTTTCATCTTCATTGTTCTAAACAAGGAATCTTGTTTTATTTTGTTGTTTTAATCGGAGCAAATTATGCTTGTTTAGAATATTGCACGATTCCTTGTTTAGAACAATGAAAAAAGGAATATTTCTTTTAAATGGATGAAAAAAAAGAATATTGCGAGACTGTTTTTTTCACCCTCTAGCTCTTTCTTAGAGCGCCAAGTCCAGTCCTAACCCTCTTGCACACAACTCTCCTATGCTTGTTTCTCAACTCATCTTGATACTTCCCCTGATGCTCATGATGATATCCATAAGACCTCCTGATGAAGACATCGTCAGCATTTGCGACGCCGGAGATCGATGGTTACGAGCATGAGTTGTATTTTCATTATTTTATGTAGTAGTTTATTTTTATTTTATGTTTTTCCGTTTTTGCCCTTATGGGTATTTGGTCGCTATTGTAGCCCAAGGGGCATTTTAGTCTTTTGTTGTCTTGTCATTTTGAGGCCTATTTATATGGTCATCTTCTCATGTAATTTCAATTTTTGGATGAAATGAAAATTTACTACTATGTGTTCTCTTTGTGAGTTCAAGAAGATCTCTTGGTGAGTTCTTCACCCTCCTCGATCTCTTAGTGAGTTCGCCGGAGAAGACTAGATCTCTTTGTGAGTTCTAGTTCGTGCTTACTAATCTTGTGGAAATTCAACGAGAAGACATTCGAGGTTAGTAAATTCGTAGTCGTCAAATCCTCAGAAGATTCCATCTCTTCCTCTTTGCTCTTGCCGCCGCTTGCTCCAAGCAACCCTAAGCCGCCGGCCACCTTGCCCCTCCCTTCCTATTTAGCCGGCCAGAAAAACAACCACCACCGGCCGGCCACCCGCCGGCCAATCTAGCTGCCACCTTCCATACCACCGGCCCCTTTGGTTTTTCCCCTTGCACATTTGAATTTTCCATAATTACCTTATTAATTGAGTCAATTAATTTGGGGAATTAATTAAGGGAGTTACACTCTTTTGAAATTCAAATTCCCTCCTAATTTTATTTAAATTAGGGAGTTACATGATATAATTAAAATCTGAAATTTAAATTTCAGATTTTGATCAATTAATTGTGGTCCCCACCTATTTAATTCCAAACCTCTCTCTCTCCAATATGGCCGGCCACCTCATCCCCTTGCTTCTCTCTCTAATCGCCACCTCACCACCACTTAAATACCTCTTTAATGTCTCCTCTCAAATGGTTAATTCCAGATTTCCTAAATGGTAATTTCAGATTTCAAAAATCTGAAATGTGAAACTGCTCTTCTCCCCTTTTTCCCCCACGTCTTGCCTATCTGTCAATGCTGGAATTTATTTCCCATTGGAAATTCTTCCTTGCTGCTGGCTGAAACCTCCCTGGACTCATGCGTTGGCTTCTTCCCCCCATTTAATCCTTCCCAACTCCTGAAAATAGTGGGTTACCTACCTCCTAAGCCTGCAGCCAGAAAATTCCAACCTTGCCATTGCATCCACAGCAATAAGAAGGCCTCCCAACGGCTGTTCCTGCTGTCAAAACTGCTGTCCCGAGATTCCCACGGTAGTTTGCTGCTGTCCCATCCACTCTGGGAGCAACCATTAAAGGCCCGACGGCTGGGAATCGTTCTCCCATGTTGAAAACTTGTTGCCCAAGAAGTTGTTCGTGGGTTGTGGCTACCTATCCAAGAACGACGATCTAAGGTTCCTTCTTCCTCGGAGTGACCTCGGTTCTAATGTGGAGACGCTTCTTCCGCTAAAGCCTAGATTAGTTGAGCGTATGGGCTCCAAAGGTGAAAGATCTCTTTATTAAATCATGGTTTCTTGTTTATGGTCGTAGCATACAATTATTCTTGGTGTTTTCTTGAATTGTTTGGTTAATCGATGTCACTCTTTGTTGCCTAAGCGAGTTAAAACTAAGAATTCTTAGGATCACTCTTTTATTACAAATGATAATTTTAATTTGGATTACTTTGTTCAAATTGCTCTCTATAATTTCCTAAAGTAACTCCTTTGCATGTACGTTTCACATCACCTCCAAATGGCAAGCATATGATTATGGTGTTCTCACTTGTTTGTTAAAAGTATCGAACCTTCCATTGACGTCACAGCCATATGTCGTGAGACTATCAAGGTTATGTGAGATTTTATTCACTCCACTTACTTTCTGGAAAAATAGCATCTCCATCATCTATACTTTATAGACATTGTTTCTTTATAGCATAAAGATATATACGTTTAGGATTACTACAACACCACATAGGCAAGAAAAAAAGTTTTAACTTTTTATATTGATCCATTTCTTTAACATGCACGATTTTGTGATGAGGACATCGTCAGAGATGTCGACACGTGTACCATCGGAGACACCGGAGATCGATGGCTACGATCAGGAGCTTTTTTTTTTTAGTCATTTATGTAGTAGTTTATTTTATTTTAATTTTTATTGTTTTACCCTTATGGGTGGTCATTTGTTGTTGTAGCCCCGAGGGCAATTTAGTCTTTATTTCTTTTCTTTTTGGTGAGACCTATATATAGGTCATTTCTATTGTATTTGGGGACGATGAATATTGAAATGAAATTTCAACTTTGGTTTTGGATCTCTTTGTGAGTTCTAGAGTGAGTGGTGAAGCTTAGGAGAGGCTCAATCGAAGTACCCAACAGCCCCTACTGGTGAGCTCTTGGTTTTTCCTCTATCTCTTCTTCTTCTTCCCCTAATCTCCCCACCCGAGCTCCCTCCTTCCTCCATACCCGACGGCCACCATCACCTCCCTTCCTTGTGTTAGCCCCACCTCATCACCACCTCCGGCCCAAAGCTTACTCCCCTCCACCCGAGCCAAATTCCCCCTCCCCTTCCCCTCATGCCGCCGGCCACCTCTACAATCCCCACCATTATGATGATCTTCCTCATCATATTTGCTTTCCTAAGTTAAGCCAAGCCAAGAGGGAAAGAATTCAAATTATTTGAAATTCAAATTTTGAATTTCAAATTATTTGAAATTCAAATTTTGAATTTCAAATACTTTCCTATTTTGAAATCCTAAACTAGGAAAGTGAGTTAATCTAGATCTAATTTGAATTTCAAATTAGAGTGGATATCATAATTCCTTTCCCAAATCACATAGCTTGTTTTGGAAGCTCATAATTCCCCCACATAACTCCCCTCCCCTCTAACTAGCCGCCGTCCCCATTGAGTCCCACCCGCCAGCCAACCCAAGGCCAAGCCTTGGAATTTGATTTTCAAATTCAATTAAGCCGTCATTACCTTCTAATTTGTTCATTTATCATTTAGCAAGTTTCATATTTGAGATTCAATTTGAAATTTGAATTTTAAATCCCTCCTTAAATGACAAAACTCAATTAGGAAACTACTCAATGCAAATCAAATCTGAATTTAAATTAAGAATTTGATTTAATTAAGTTTGCAATCAATTGGGCCCCACATACATTGAACCTAGACATATTCCCTCAACCCCTATGGCCGGCCCCCTCTTCTCTCCCCCTTCTCTCTCCACTTTGCCACCTAAGCAACAATTAAACCCCTCATAAATCCCTTAATGACCGCCGGCCCCCATTACTCTCTTAATTGCATTAATTTGAATTTCAAATTGGCCATTCCCCTTAATGAAAATCTGAAATTAAACTTCAGATTTTTCCCTTTCATCTCCTTTCCCCCCAAGCTACTTGTTTCAACCCAAAAACCCCTAGCTGCCCCCTCACCCTCCCAAGTCTTCTCCCGTCATCCCCTCACCTTCTCCTCACCAATCTCAAGAGAGATCCTCCCAACCGTCACCACCATGCATGGTCGATCCGGAAGTTGACCATGGTTTCTTATTTGATAATCAAGAACGAACCAACATCCTTGTATCTCCTTTCTTCGTCGTGAACCTAGGCATGAACTCTTCTGTGGAGGATTACTTGAAGCGTGTCCTTTTACGTTAGTACCTTCCATCGAGGAGCGTATTCCTCCCGGACGTTGGATACTTACTAGTCATCCCGTGGACTCCCCACCGTCGGCTACTTCTCCAACGGACTATACCTTGGGCACCATTTGTCTCCTAATGGTATTGCTCGGTTTGCTCTCAATCTTCCTCCGTTAAAGCCCCCACCGTCAAGAGCGTGAGTGAGGGACCCAAGGTGAAAAGTTCTTTTTGTTAACCGTGGATTATTTTTTCTTCGCCATAACATTACACTCTTATTTTATGTTGTTAACCTGATAGCATCCCGTTAATCTAGTTGTAACTACATGCCTTGCATAGTCTCTAATTGATAATTCCGAAAGCCTAACTTAGATAAGCATCAATTCTATAACTAGCAAAGTTTTAATAATCTTATATTAAAATCTCCAAGCAGTTCTTGTTCCTTTGCATGGTTTCACATCATTTTGACAAATGGTTGATTCTATTGTTCCCAATATTATAACTACTCTCCTATGAGTTCATCGTATAACCAAATTATTGTTTCCTCACCAATCATCTTTGATCAGATTGCCCTCACCATCGAGCATCACGATGGTTATGGTGGGCCTATTAGTCCTGGTTGTTGATGTTGAATTGATATTGGAAGTGGTCATGAAGGAAATTCTTTCCTCCTTTTTCTCAGTGTCTTCACACCATCATCCTTCAAAGTGAACCAAATTTGACCATGCCCCTACTCTTCAGCATGTCTTGAGAATATATATTCCCACTGATGATTCTTCCACTACTGCCGCACCTTTGAGCTCTATTATGCTCACCTTTAAAGGATATGATCGCTTAATTAATGCTTTCTCAAACCTAGACATGTTTCTCACGTTATTTCCTCCTCAAGATATTTTGCAATTGTTTTCTTAACTATGTCTTAGATTGTAGATTTAAGCATCTACAAGACTACAACCATATGATAGGTAACCACAAGCTTTCTCCTCACTCCACATGACATCCCTTCCTCCTGTGACTGCAGCTAACAGATGTGCTTCCCCTATCTTTGCGAAAAGCACTCTCTCATACTTTAGATATCTATCTCATAATCTCTTGCGAATGTAAAATCTATTCATCATCTCACCAAGTCTCATAATTATTTGCATAACTTTCTGTCCCTCTCATTGTACTATTCAAGATACCGATTGAAGAATGTTTCATGGAGGTGTTGAATTTGGTGGAATCTACCACATGACAATTTACTTTCCTAGCATTTTTTTTTCCATCATTACTCTTTTTCATTAGCATCGTAACTTGGGTAATTATACTCTCAAGTAGCCTTTAGGATTTTGCCATTAATATCTCTTCACACTCTAATTCTAATGTATACTCAAATTTGATTGTCATGCAAGTGAGCAGGGCAGATACCACCATATGTCCTTTCCATGATTTACCACTAGTCGTTGTTCACATCCTTTTGAGTTACTTCACTTAGATATGTAGGGCCTTGATATGATCTTTACTCCTTACGTCTTTGAATATTTGTCACATTTATTGATAACTTCTCATAGGTTACATGCGTTTATTTAAATGTCACTCTAAGGAATTTTTATTAGGTCTAGTGTCCTGACGTAGCTCTACATTCGAACGCTAGTAAAATGGTGCCACGTGCTCTTACTCTTTACCGCGCGGCCCGACGACCTGACTCGGACCAGACCTGGGATTGCTATGTATTGGTTGATTTATGCAGACCGGTGTATTGCTAGGTATTCCTCGGCAATAACGAGAAATACCATTCTGTCAAGACCAATACCTAGCAATACCGAGCAATACCCCGATTTTGCTAGGTATTGCTCGGTATTGCTAAGCATTGCTCTTGACAGAGCAGTATTTCTCTTTATTGTCAAGCAATATCTAGCAATACCCGAACATAGCAATACCGGTTTCCGGTCCAAGTCGGGTCGTCGGGCCTCGCGGTAAAGAGTAAGAGCACGTGGCGACATGTTATTGGCCTCCGGATGTAGAGCTACATCCAGTGTCCGGACCTAATAATTGTTCCACTCTAAGGGCTTTTCTTATATTTCAACCTTTTTATGAAGAAACAGAAGTTCAATTTGCTTCTTTCATCAAAACATCACATAGCAATAACATTTTAGATTCATACAATCTTAATTGCACACCTGCTACTCTACCAAAGATATTATTCAACGGACTTCTTGCCCTTCTAACTCTCAACACATTAGTATTAACCATAAAAATTGCCACCTCCTTAATCTTTCCATGATATTAATGCTTCACATGAATATTTCTTGTTAGTTCTAGAGGCATGTTGTCCTAACCAACTTTTATCTCATCAATTAAACCCTTTCTCCACTTCTAGATCACACCTCACATATTTTTATTCCTTATCTCAATCAAATTATCTTTCCTCTCACACCACACCTCTTGGCCTACATGTAATATTCATGTGCCTCTCTCTCCTCATGTTATTCAATGCATCCTCAAGTAATTTCATGCTAAAAAAGTTATTTTCTCTATGATTCACTTACACAACGCATATACACTTCCATCAAAATAACCTTTTACAGGATTCATTTCTTTTCTCCCTTAAGCCCTCCTCCCCACCAATTCACCTTCCACTAGAAGATCCCCTTCTTACCGCTATACCTTTGCATGTATACAATTGTCATAGTCAATCTCCATCCATGTCAACACCTCTTGCCAAACTATCAAATTCAACTAAGCATCCACCAGCCAATGTTATCTGACCCACATCTTCCTCTTACCGTCCAATGCGGTAAAAGGTAATGAATTGCTACTCTTAATCACTCTTATACTTTATTCGATCAATTATCTACTTCATTTTGATCATTTTCCTTCTCATCGTCTCCTAATTCAGTTGTTGACATCAAGGATCAACTTTACGCCCTTGTCTTTGTTGCTTTAGTCATGAATGTCTTACTAGACATATGCAAAAGGATGTATCCTGATGTATACTTTTTGCTAATGATATTTTTCTTATTGATAATACTAGAGAAGAAGTTGAAGGAAAACTTGAATTATGGAGCTCAACGTTAGAGTCTAAAGGTTTTCATTTGAGTGTATCTAAAACTGAAAACATAGAGTGTAATTCTAATAGTAATAGATATATTGAGAGATTGTGACTTCGGGCGATCAAGTCATTAAAAAGAGTACGCATTTTAGACATCTCGAGACAATTGTGCAAAAACAATGGTGAAATAGATGGGTATATTTTCAGTAGAATTCAAGTTGGATGGTTGAAGTGGAGGAACGCATCAGGCATACTATGTGATAGAAAAGTACCCAACAAACTTAAGGGAAAATTCTATAAGATGGTGGTGAGAACTATAATGTTTTACAATGTAGAATGTTGGCCATTAAGTTAAGTGTTGCACTGATGAGGATGTTCGGGTCGATAAGTGGTTTTACACTTAGAGATGCAATGTGAAACGAGTGTATACACGTGATAAGGTTGAAATAGCTCCAGTGGTAGATAAGATTAGAGAGTTCCCTTAGATAGTTTGATCACATAAAATGTCAGCCTTTCGATGACCCGGTTAAGAGAGTAAATGCATGAGATCTAGCTTACATTAAGAAAGGTAGAAATAGACCTAAAAAAACTTGGTTAGAAAGTATTAGAAATGATGTTTTTATTAGATTTAGAGAACTTGACTCTTAATATGACACAAAGGCAAAAAATATATTCATATAGTCGACCCCATATAGTGGGATAAAGGCTTGATGTTGTTATTATTGTCATCCTTATTCCTATCAATTGTATTCATTAGTAGGACACAGTAAGATGCATTGCATCATCATGTATGAAAACAAGTAGGGTTGCAAATGAACTAGAACACTTGATTAAAAACTCAAACTTAGCTCAAGTAATACTCATTAAAGATAGTAATTGTACAAGAATTCTAGAAAAAAAAAAATTGAATTCTAAATGAACCAATGTTGAAAATAGCCCAATTCATTGATTTAAGTTCATGAACAAGTTTGCTGTTCAATAAATAATTTGTCAAATACTTGATATTAGATGTAATGATGGCTTGTATATTATTCAATTAAAATAATACTAACCCCAAAAAGAGTACATAGGCCAAGTTGGAAAAACCTTCTAAAGGCATTTCTAAGACTGATATTCACATCAGCCCCACATATGACTCTATTTTCATCAAGCTTATTTTTATGGGATTCGGTACTACATGTTTATGTTGACATCTTACTCAATGGAAGTCACTATCCAGGCCTTTCTGAGTTTTAAAAAAATTATTTGCCGGGGTAATGTCGCCAAAAGATGTTAGATGACCAATTATTTTCTTGGAATTAAATTTGTCAATAATAAATTGGGAATCACTCTTCCAAAAGAAATATGATACTAACCCTTCATGAACAAATGAGCCTACTTTGTTGTAAGTCTGTTAATACCCCTATGGAAACTAGGACAACTTCTAAAGATGATGAACCTCTTGATGATCCATTTCACCATCAAAGGGTAGTTGGTAAGCTAATTTATCTGATTATTATCATAACAAGCATTATGTTGACCACTGGAGTAAGAATTTAATATATACAAAATTCAAATAAAAGGCATCAGGAAACAGTTCTAATAATCTTCAATATATCAAAAGACTCTAAGAAAAGGGCCACTGTATATAAAATCTAAAAACTTGGGAAAGCTATTTTCAATACCAATTATGTTGAGTCTAATGATTATAGAAAGCCAACTTCAAGATATTAGATCTTTGTTGGAGGAAATTTGATCACCTAGAAAAGCAAAAAATATAATGTTGTAACCAGACCTAGTAACAAAGCTAAAAATAGAGCGAAGGTACATTCGACATGCAAAATGATGTGAGTAAAAATTATCTAATGAGAGTGTAGTTCCCTTATTACTTAGCATATAACTCTACATAAAGAAAATCATGTAGTCATCTACATCACCACAATCCTATTTTCATAAATGAATTAAACATATTGAAATAGATTGTCATTTCCTACATGATGTGCTTTCTTAAAAAACTATCACTCTTAATATTTTCAATTCAAAACATGTCACAAATATATTCACCAAGGCTCCATGACGCCTATATTTTTCTCATTTTTGTAATAAGCTAGAGCTAATAGATATATAAGCGAGGGCCTATAAGCTTTTTTAACTTGAGAGGGCCTGTTGACATACTAGGAAGTTGAGGCAAAATAGGAAGGACTCCTATTACTAAAAAGAGATCACTTGTAATTTAATATCTTAATAACTGGGAATACATGCAAATAGTGTAAAATAACGCACACCATATTCCATGGTTTTGCATACCATGCTTCCTATGTTGTTTACATAAGAAGGCAAAAGAAGGAAAAATGGAGCATATCATAGTGTATAGCATACATAACACATGTGATTTTATCATGGAACCTATGCAATCTCTCTGCCATCCATCGATAACTATTTATGCACTTTTCTCCCTACTATATCCATATAATTTTTTCCTCTATTGTACTTTAATTGTTTATTTGTTTAATCATTAGTCTTGCACCTTTGCTTAATCTAATTGAGTGATTACTACCATGTAGCGATAGTAATTTAATATATTAGTGCTTTGAGTTTGTTTGATTCTTTTTTATTATATTATTCAATTTATAAAACTATCATCTTATTGCAAACCACATTTCTACATGTATTGACTAGAATAAATAGAAAAAACTCAAATTTAGACCAAACATCTTAAACAGATACAAAATGAAAATATTGTGCATTTCTTTAACTTTCATGAATGTTATGTTCTATTTATATGAAATTTATAGTTTCTTTTTATATTAAGATATTTTGTCTCATATTATTGGATTATTAAAAAAAATATTCACAATTTCTAATGGTGGTGCTTTTAAAATAGCTCATTGCGTGCTATGCACTTGTCAATATTGATAAGTATGATAGGGTTATTATTATCTTTTATTTGTTTACTTATCGTATCCTCTTATTTGTCCATTTATGAGACAGCATATTTAGTAAAGAACATGAAAATTTATTTCATCTCAACAAATTCATTTCAATTAAAGCTAATGATGAACATTTAGACAACGGAATATTTCAAGCGCCAAATTGGATAGACAATGTAACAGTCCTTTTTGTTATTCGAAAAAAAAATTATGTTTTTTAGCCACTACTTAAACATGATTCACATAAAAGTTGCATATAAACAACAAAGGCCAGTGGGCTTTGCCACCCTAACTAGGTTATATACTAAAGAGATGTCATTCTACACTCACTGACAACCATTCTCAACTTCTCTCCCTTTCTCCTATAATTCTAAGCTTTATGGTGCACTATGACCTAAAAAAAACCATATCCATTGCATGAAGCTCTCGACAATGCAAGAACTGGTGAACAATTAAAATATGCAGCTTTACCCCCACATTTTATAGAGGTGTTTTTGTGACTCAAATATGGCTTTCATGTTAGGGTGTCAATATTTGACACGACCCAAAAACCCGACTCAAACCCGACCCGAAAATTTCGTGTTAGAGTCAACCCAGACCCGAAATGAGTTGGATTCGGGTTCAGCAAATCGACCCGTTTCAAAAATTGGGTCGGGTTCGGGTTGACCAAGTAACCCGAGATTGATCCAATTTTGAACCTGTACTGACCCGAAAACCCGACATTGACTCGATTTTGACCCGAAAATCGGAGATTGACCATTTTTTGGACCGAAAACCAGCATTTTTTGGTCGGTCCCGGGTCATTAGGTCGTGTTGGGTTGACCCAGACCCAAAGCGGGGTCGCGGGTCAGAAAAACTGACCCGTTTGCAAAAACGGGTCAGGTTCTGATTGACCTGAATAATGCCGCATCAATTTCGGGTTCGACTCGAACCCGACCCGTGACTTGAAATTAACACCCCTACTTTCATGTTAAAATGGGGAAATGGCGCACCATAACATATGTTCCACAAAACCTTCATCTTAGGCCCATGTCATATAATTTTCCTTGTCAATATAAATGCTAAATAGGTCTCAATAAAAGGAGAGATTATTGGGTTCGGACATCGGACACAGCTTACGTTCGGTACTTCATAGTACCGAGCTCAGTACCAAGTGGGAGGTGATGTGGCGCATTTTCATTGGGCTCCGAACACGTCCGGTATCTGAAGCCAATAATTTGCCCAATAAAGGAACTCTTACATCACAGATTCTGTGTGATGTGGGTTTTGTGAGCCATGTGACAGGAATTTGCAAGGACCATATCACAAAACATAGGGTAACAAAAATAGAGGGTGCTAAAGAAAATAGCAAGCATAAACAAATGCATCATCAAGTTCATCATCACAAACCTGTCAACTTCTTCATTTATTTGGCCCTTGATAACAGCTGCCTTTCTAGGAGCTTTAGTCTTCAAAAAAAAAAAAAAAGTCATAGAAAATGCCAGAGAAAGATATAAAAATTATAAATAGCAAAATAAGTAAGAACAAAAAAATTAAAACCAGAACCAGAGCAAAAGTTACTCACATCCACAAGAGGCACTGATCTTATCCTGGCCGATTCAATCTCACCAAATCTAGCAAACTCCCGCTTTAAAGCCTTGATTTTTGTCTTCAACGGCAGGTTCCCGATAAATACAGTCCTCAGTAGCTTGCTCTCATCATCAAAGGACTCCTTGGTATCCAACATATCCGCCTTCCTCTTCTCCCCAACGGCAACAACGGTGGCCGCTGGCTCATCCTCTCCGGCTGAACCCAACTTCGTCTTCTCGTATTCAAATTCCACTTCGTCTCTCTTCCTCTTCTTATTCTTCTTATTTGACCCATCCACTTCAGCATCTTCCACAAGTTTCATCCTCTTCCTCACAATAGATTCCTCGTCTGAAGACGGAGGGCTTGGCACCGCCGCTATTATTCCCGTCTCTCTCTTCCTTTTCCTAGCATTGGAATGCTCCGAGTCCAAAATTTTTGCTTCTTTCATGGTTTCCTTCTCAGCTACGCTAGAATCCATCCCTGACCCTAGTTTTTTCGCAGGTCGAATGATGTCGCCGGCATCGCCATCAACTGCGTCCGGCTGTCGCTTACGGCGGAAGGGATTGTCAGCGCCGAAAAGGGATTTGACAGCTTCCTCCTTATCTTCGCTCATCTCTTTAGATTTCTTCCCCATTTGGAGATCCGATTCGAAAGAGCGAAACCAACGAGGGTTCTTTCTCGGAACGACTGGATTGGCGGTGAAGATCTCACTTGGCTCTTTCAGGAAGCAAACCGGCCGATGGCTTTAGGTCAGTCCATGGACAGATGGACTGTTTATAAGGAAGAACCCGCCGCAATTGTGGTTCAAACTCAAGACTAGCTCTAACCTGAGCTATATTTATAAAACGGAAATAATTTCGGCCCGATTTTCACGATATAAATTTTATGATGAATATATAACTTATTTAAGGATAAATGTGAAAATAATTAATCATTTTAAAGTAAATATCATTGGTGAAAAAATCGAACCAATTTTAATAAAAAAATATTTAAAGTTTTTGTTTATTTAATCAGTCCATTAATGCATGTTGAGCTCACACAAGCTATAAATGCATCATTAAGTTTGTCGCGTCCTGAAATATTCGTGGTGGTAGAGAAATATATAGTTTAATGTTTTAGCATTGTACGAAGATCCAACACTCAAGCAGATCAAGGAGATAACGTAGCGTTCATAAGATTTATCAGAGTTTTTACGTGTAAACCTTTAAAAAGGGGGAAAACATGGGGCATTGCCCAGTTTGAATGAATCTACTAGTATTAGCAGTCGATTACAAATGAGGCCCTTCCTTGAGAGAAGACCTTGGCTTGATGTCAGAAATGTACATTATATAAAGCACATTACATGGTGGGAGTTACAATAATAAACATAGACATATTTGTTTGGTCGCCAGGACCATAGTCGATATGATAGAGGTTGGAAAGATTGTAGTAGGGAGGAGATCGAGGTCAGAAAGACCGTTGTCTGACAATGGATGTCAGAAGGACTGTAGTAGGCAACGGAGGTCGGAATGACCATAGTCGGCAGGAGACAGGGGTCCGAAAGATCATAGTTGTCAGTAGATCGAGGTCAGAAAGTCGTTGACGGGTGATGGAGGTTAGAAAGACCGTAGCAAGCAAGAAACCAGGGGCAAAAAGATCGTTGTCTGACGATGGAGGTCGGAAAGACCGTATTAGGCGATAAAGGTCGAAAGGATAATAGTCGACATGAGATAGGGGTCTAAAAGACCATAGTAGTAGGGCGGTACTCCAATAGAACTTTGGGTGTCAGGTAGTGGTCCGACAGAATTCCATGCCTCAGATGGTGGTCATGTAGAATTCTGGGCCTCAAGTGATGGTCCCGCAGAACTTCGGACGTCAGGCGGTGGTTCGGCAGAAGTTCGGGCCTCAGGTGGTGGTCTGGCAGAAGTATTTGCCTCAAGTGGTGGTCCGGCAGAAGTCTGGGCCTCACTTGGTGGTCTGGCGGAACTCAGGGCCTAAAGTGGAGCTCCGGCGGAACTCGGGGTCTCAAGTGGTGGTCAGGTGGAGCTCAGGGCCTAAGTAGTGGTCCGGCGGAACCCCGGGCATGTGGTGGTCCGGCAGAAGTTCGGGCCTCAGGTGGTGGTCCAACAAAAAGTTCGGGCCTCAAGTGGTGGTTCGGCGGAACTCAGAGCCTCAAGTAGTGGTCCGGCGGAGCTCAGTGCCTCAAGTGGTAGTCCGACGGAACACCATGTGGTGGTCGAGGAGGAGCAAGAAGGCAATAGCGATCTCTGATCTCCCTCTTGCTTTCTTACTTTGAGCCCCTTTTAAGTGGGAGGAGGGGTCTATTTATAGATTTCCTAAAGTGGCATGGCCCGTAAATAGGATAAGGATCAAGGGTAAATGGGGAGTGGTTTAAATGGACGACAAATGTTGAATCCCTTAATTGTGGATCCCTCATCAGACATTTGAAGGTCTTAATGATATCAGAATTTTGTGGTCTTGGCCTCGTTGGATTCGTCTCGTCGTGCCGCTCGATTCGACTATAAGCATTTCATGTTTGAAAGCCGTTTGGTAATCCAAATTGTGGCTTGAACCTTCCAAGAGCGCTTCGGGTCCTCGATTTGAACCCATTTGGGCTTGGATTGAGTCGAATTTCATGTTGTTGGTTTCGTATTTCCGAAATGTTCAGTTTGACTATAAGTTTGCTGAAATCAGAGTTCAGATGGTCCCAATTTTAATTTTGAAAGTTTCAAAATTGATTTTCCTCAAGATTCGTGCCCGATCAAGATAATTTTTTGATGATGTATCAGTTGCCCCCTATTTTCAAACGTCGAATCTCCAAAAGTTCAAAAATATGTGTCCCAAGCTTTGGGAAATTTTTTGTGTGATTTGAAATTTGAACATACTCTAATCTTGAGCGTAGAGGTCTGGAATTACTCTAGAAGTTCCGAAATTGATTCCGAGATGTTGAAAAATGGTTTCAGGGACCCAAAAATATTCGATTTAACCTTTCCGAGTCCAAAATTGAAATCGAAATTGAGTTGGGGAAGGTCCGGCTGCCGGTCACTATCGAGCGCCACCAGTAGCACTATTCGCCTTGCTCGCGCACTCCGAAACGCACCCCCGCCCCGCCTGGATCGTTCGCCAACCCGTCGTGCCCCACTGCGCGCTGCCCGAGCACTCGCACATAGTTGCCTGCGTTGCCTGGCTCCAACCACTGGCAGTTGGCTCCGACGGTTAACTAGCTTGCTAACCGCTAGCGATTTAGAAATATATATATATATACATGTGAAATTTTTTTTTCTCTACGAGAGATGCAAATGATGCAGATTTTTCAAATTTCTTATTATGGTACTCACAAGAAGGCACCCACCAAGTTACTCTCATCATCTTGCAATCCTGAAGCCAGAACTTATTCTTTGAAGTTCAGCTAAGTAGTTCTAGCTACACCTGGCCAACCTGTGAAATAACCTATGTTTATACCTGTCGTTGTAGGACTTCTAGATTCAAACGAAAAGGACTTATCCCTCTCCACTATTTATCATGACGGGTTGCTGCAAACAGTTTCCAACAATGACCAACCACTTCATGACTGTGCTAAGAGTTATAAAGAAGGAAGAAGTGTTCATATTCTCTGATTTACTGAGAGGACAATACCTTCTCTTCTTCAAGGTTTCAGTACTCCTATTCATTTTGACTCAGATCTTCCAAATAACGACCAACTTTTCCTACTTGCACTAACTCTGATGAGTTCAACCGGTCGGAAGCAGGTCAGATATTAGCAAAAGAAATTGATGCTTAGTCTTGTAGCTGATCTACAACAAAATAAATCTTTTGTTATGAATCCAAAGTTTGGGAATGGAATCAAGAGCATACTATACAAGGACAATTATGTTACCTAGTGAAATTATGGATTTGATGGAAGTGCAAATCTTGATATTGCATTGCAGTTGCTCTTGCCAACTAATATATCTGCAAAAGCTATAAGGGAAACATTTTAAAAGGGCAGTACATAAGCTATAAAGTTTTGGTCTAGGGAATTAGTCAGTTAAAAAGGGGCTGTTTGGTAGCACTCAAGATTTGATTTAAGTAGGATTTCATAAATCATGGGAAATTCTGAGGGTTCTAAATCCTGAAAACTGTTTGATAACATCATGATAGATCCTATTAAATTCCGTTCGACTGTTTGGATATAGAACGGGTTTAATGAGCAGCTATGATGCACCGACACTTCTTCTCAAAGAGGCGTGCAGTGTCCGACACCGTATCTGACACGACACTCGACCGACACTCCTCCGACACGTGTCGGACACGCTGAAAACGTGTCCGATTAAAATATATTAAATACAAATTGGACACGCGTGTCCAACACGCATATCTTAAATATTTTAAGAATTTTTTTAAATATAATTTATTGTTTTGACGGGATTTAAACTAAATTTCTTATTTTTTATCCATAACACAAAATCAACGTCCGCACTTAATACCCGATCATCGAATATTCTCATTTTCCTTTCTTTTTGGCAATGAAAGTATTTTCATCTCCTCTCTCAGTGACTGATAAATGACATTGACGTCTAACTCTCGACATCCTAATACTAATCATTTCAAACACAAATTATAGTTAAATGACTTATTATTTTCAAATTATTTTTAAAATTATACTTATTTAATTTTTATACACTATTTTTTAAATATAATAACTATAATACCATGTCCAACCCGTGTCCGTGTTCTATATTTTCAATAACTGACGTGTCTAATGTCCGTGTCGTATCATATCCGTGTCGCCGTGTCCGTGTCTGTGAATCAAAGATGAGCAGACTCTCGCTCTGAAGACAATTTTGAAAATCCCCCGAAAAACAAGATGTTATAAATCCGGTAGCACGAAAAGACGGATTTTTCCATCTATGGTGTCTTTCATTTACGGTGAGATTTGATTTTGCGTTTTATTCCTTTTGGCTGGATTTCGCTCAAATTCGCCTCAAATCCGGCCTAAATCCTGCTGCCAAACGGCCCCTTATAGTTCTTAAGTTCCTCCACCTATCCTCTACAATGTTCTCTCCTGGTGTTATGTTTCTTCCATCAAACTCAGTTCTAAAACTGCTTATATATATATATATATGCCATATAATTATAAAATACTAATTTATTATCCTTCTTCACTTATATATTTATTTAAATAAAACGCTTAAAGACAAAATCAAAGCCGTCCATTCACATCAGAGTGCCTCCACCAACGGCGATGTTAAAGCCGCCCTCCCCACCTCTTCCTCGTCCTCTGCGTCCCACAGGAAATGCGCGTACGAACCCAGCACATAACTGCAAAACGATCAATCATCACCCCGTAAGTATAACTTCAACAGTTTTCTTCACAAAAATAATTGAGAAGAATATCATTTTTCCACGAACGTACTCCGTGTGTGAGAGAGAGAGGGAGAGACGAGGGAAGAATACCAGTCATCGGGGGAGGCCGCAACGGCGCGCTCATAGTAGGCCTCGGCACGTTTACAATCCCTTTGAGACTCCCAAAGCAATCGCCCGTACAGCGATAAAACCTCGCCGTCATCTGGGCTCACCAGGATCGCCCTGCTATAGTATTCCTCTGCCTTTTTAAAATCTTCTTCAACCTTCAAGAAACAGAGAAAGATGAGAAATCGAGGATTCCAGGTCAATAATTCGCATCTGAACTTGACCTATATTTCTTATTCTCCTTACCTCGTACAAAAATCTGCCGTAATTCCTCAAAAGGAGCGGATTCCCGGGATCCGCCCTCAGCCTCTCCTGGTAATAGCTTCCAATATCCTGGTCGCCGCTGTCGCTTCCACGGCTTCCGCTTCCTCCCGCACTCTTCTTCCCGTTCCCCTTCCCGCCTCCTAAAAACTCCTCTTCTACAACCTCTATTCGATTCCACCCACCAGTGACCAGATTGGCTTCCTCCACCTCGGCCAGCGTCGCTGGCGTAGACGATCTGGCACCTCTAGGGCTCAGCTGGGTCGTTCCGATAAGATCGGTGTCAGATCTAACTCGCCGAAGTGGATTCATCTTTCCGGTCGGCGAAGGCAAGTCCCTTCTCTCCCTCAAATCGAGAGATAACCTGGTACTCAGATTGCGGCGATGGAATGACAAGCTGGTTTCATTGCCGCCGGCAGGTGATCTCGGAAACATAGTATAGATATCCGAGGACGAGGAGATGGATCCGACCTGTGCAATGGTCGCTGCTCCCATGGCGAAGAATTTGCTTACGATGAAGAAGAAGACTTGGGTTTGATTTATATGGGCTGCTGCATTTATTGTGTTGATAGAGGGAGTGTAGGATTGTAGACACGCGTGGGAGTCACGTGGGCGCTGGTTAGCCCCACAACGTCTGCGGGTTCGCGGGAGCGGACGAAAAGAGCCGCCACGTGGTCTGTTAAAGTCCCAAAACACATGCAAGTGAAGTAATATATTAACTAATCCCGCCACGTGGTCTGTTAAAGTCCCAAAATTAATTACAAAAAATCCTCATTATATATATATATATATATATATATATATATATATATATATATATATATTAGCAATTTAAAAATAAAAAATAAAAAGTAATATAGTCGATGAAAAACAGAAAAATGTAGACTGAGTTATATTGATATTTATTTAAATTTGTTCAAGTTAATAATTAAATAAGTTATTATTATTTTAAAATTTTAATATAAAATGAATAAATATAGGCATGATCCAACTGATTTATTTATATTCCTGAATAAACTCATTTGTTATTCACTAAATTATTTATCAATGCTTAATATTAATTATACTCAATAAAAATTGTATACTATTTAAATAAATATAAAATTTATTTAATTATAAGCATATATTATTGCCTCATAGAATATATGCGGTGGTAAAGAAATATAAAATTTAATGTCTTAGCTTTGTATGCATATATATAACACACAAATAAATGAAAGATTGATGTATATTTATATAAGACACCAATTTTTTTATGTGGAAATCACTAAGAAGGGGAAAACCCATGGGGCATTGTTCAGTTTAAATGAATTCACTAGTATTTACAGTTAATTACAAACGACACCCTTCCAAGGGGGAAGACCTTGACTCGATGTAGCTAATATACATCAGTATTGGCATATTTGTTTGGTTAGCAGGACCATAGTCGGCGGGCAATGGAAGTTCAAAAGACTATTGTGGGGTGACGATGGTCGGAAGGATCGTACTTGGCGAACGACGGAGGTCGGAAAGGCCATAGTTGGATGATAGTGGTCGGAAGGATTGTAGTTGCCGGGTGACGAAGGTTGGAAAGATCGTAGTCGGGTGACGGCGGTCAAAAGTTGGAGGTCAAAAAGATGGTAGTCAAGTTACGGTGGTCGGAAGAATCATAGTTGGACAACGACAATTGCAGTGGACCGTAGCCAGCGAGTGACAGTTGTCGAAGTGCAGGTCCGACGATAGTTGGTGGCCTAACGAAAATTCGGCAAAAGTCCAGGGACGTCTAATGGCTGGGCAGTGGTTTGATGATGGCTAGTGGCCGAGTAGAAGTCTGGCCACAAGAAATCTCAAATTTCTTTTTTTCTCCTCTCTTCCTTCTTTTCCTTGCCTCCCCCCTTCCTTGGTCCCCCTTCATGTGAAAAATGAGATGGCTATTTATAATTTTTTATAAATGACATGGCTAGTAAATAAGGAGAAGATCAAAGGCAAGTTAGGAGTGTTTCTAATGAGCGACTGATATCAACTCTCTTGATCATGGACTATTTATTGAGTATTTGAGTGTCTTAATGATGTCAGAATTTGACAATCTTGGGCTCGTTAGATTTGGCTCGTCGAGCTGCTCGATTCTACTATAAGCATGTCATATTTGGTGATCATTTGGTCATCCAATTTATGGTTTGAACATTCCAAATATGCTTTGGGTCCATTTGGGCTCGGATTGAGTCAAATTTAGCGTTGTTAGGTTCGTCTTTTCAAGACATTCAATTCGACTATAAGTTTGCTGAAATTGGAGTTCATATGGCACCAAATCTAATTTCGAACATTTCCAACTCAAATTTGCCTAGAGATTAATGCTTTATCAAGATAAATTTTGATGATATATCAATTATTAATGTTTTAAATTAATTTTCAATTAACTATTTATTTTATGAATATGTATTACTTATCATATTTTAATTAAATTAGTATTTTAGAATTATTTGTCCTTTATATGTTAAATAATTTATATTTCCGATATTTTTTGAGATATTTAAGCCAATTAATCCAATATCTTTTATTCGATGGTCAAAACTCCAAATCAACACTTCAAGATGAGCTGCTTATATTTCTTGTTTCATATATTTGTTGGTCTTTCATCTCATTAGTCATCTTCTCTTTCCTCTTTTTTGCTCATGCCCTATGATCCCAAAACACTTTCTCCGCAACCCAAGTTGTAAATTAATTTGAAAGCCTACAATTCAATCGAATTTTTAACTTGTTTATTAGCTCATTGAAGTACCCGTTCAATTAATTTAGATAAATTATATACAATTATTAAAAAAAATAGAACAAACATAGTATAAACATACAAATGAAAGTTTGGCTCGAACTCGAACCGAACATGAATATTTTATAAATTGATGAAGCAAAATTCATATCAAGACTTACTCAGCTCGACTCAACTCGTTCACAATTGTAGGCCGATCCAATTAATGGCCTATAGCCTTGAACTCGGCTCTTTGTTTGTTCTTATTTATTAATGAGTGATTAATATTAAAAAAATGACTCAATATAGACTTCGTTTAGGACAGCTTTCTTACTACTTTTTAAAGTAAATTTTTAGTACATAAATTAAAAATTTTATCCAAAAAAATTTACTTTAAGAAGCAATAAGAAAACCGTCCCAAATGAAGCCTTAATCAGTTAGAAGAAAGTTTAAATTTTAAGACTTCGTTTGGGACAGTTTTTTATTATTTTTAAAACAGCTTTTTTAGTAAAAAAAATTGTTATAAGGAGCAAAAAGAAAATCATCCTAAACTAAGTCGTCTAAATCAATTATTTTGGTATTTAAGGACTTATGTTATTATGTATATACTGCTCATGTATATAAATTCATAATTATATCTGCTCAAATTATCAAAAGAAATTTTTGGCTCCTGAATAAATTTTTGAATAATATTTGCAATCATTAGGTCCCAAATTGTTTTGCTCTCCCGTTGTTTCTTTTTTTTTTTTCTCTAAACTATGTGCTTAGTAGGGTCCAAGAAAGGGATTTGATTTGTAAAATTTTACTTAGAAATAAGTAAACAATCATTAGATCATGTTAACTGTCCATGGGATGATTTCTAACTTTATTTATTTTAAATTGCTGGCTCTCTCCATATAACTATTAAGTGTGACATATCCGAATTTGCTTGCGCTAAGTTTGAAGTGACCTTTTGGCCTTGCAGAGAATGAAGTCCAAAAAATTTCTCATGATGACTTTAAGAGATTAAGACTTGGTTTGAGATAAATTTTTTCATTATTTCTTAAAACAATAATAAAAAAGTCGTCCAAACGAAACCTAAGAATTCGTTCAAGACAACTTTATATCACTATATACATCCTTACCTCATTCTTTTGACAATAACTATTAAAATTTTTATCAACTAAATTAGTATCATTTTGGTTTTGTTTGGGACATCAATATTTTTCATTAATTCATGAAATTTGTGTATTAAAAATCAGTTGTTGAAATTATTAAGAAAGTTGTCCCAAACAAATTCTTAATTTAAAAAAATATTAAATTTTAAACTTTTTTTTTCTATGTAATTATCCACCCCCCCTCCCCCCAAAGGAATTTTTATTAGGTCCGGTGTCCTGATGTAGCTCTACGTTTGGATGCCAGTAAAATGATGTCACGTGCTCTTACACTTTACCGCGCGGCCCGACGACTCGACCCGGACCGGACCCGGGATTGCTATGCATTGGCTGATTTGTGCAGACCGGGGTATTGTTAAGTATTGCTCGATATTGCTCGGCAATAACGATAATTACCATTCTATCAAGACCAATACCGAGCAATACCCCGGTTTTGCTAGGTATTGCTCGGTATTACTAGGCATTTATCTTGACAGAGCGGTATTTCTCGTTATTGTCAAGCAATGCCTAGCAATAAGCAAACATAGCAATACCAAGTTCCGGTCCGGGTCGGGTCGTCGGGCCGTGCGGTAAAGAGTAGGAGCACGTGGAGACATATTACTAGCGTCTGGATGTAGAGCTACGTCAGGTATCCGAATGTAGAGCTACGTCAGGTGTCCGGACCCCCAAAGGGATGGGTTGGTCCCCATTGCACCCATATGGGCAAACAGATCAGCAAATGATCCTCTCAATTGAAACGCCTCAGTGCCCTTTGAACTTTTTTTGGACACCTGGAGATGTCCAAATCACTTGTAAAGGCAGTAAGTAAAGCTCAACGTCATACTCTCACTTTCGTCTGTTGCGTCTTCTTCCTTCTGTTTGGGTCCCAGTTAATTGCATGTGTTCCATTCCTGATTCATGCCCATTGGTTTTGCAAAAAGATTATAAAAGTTAAGATTCAATGATAAGTTAATGGCGACTAATGATTGAATAATATAAACAGCCTATTCTATGGGCTCACATTGTTTTTTTAGGTTTTTTTTTAAACAATGATTCTATTATATATATTGCGACGTCCTTGTCTTATCACTCTTATTTAGGGGTGTAAATGAACAGAGTCAAGCCAAGTATCTAGTCATTAAAAAAATTTATAGGGTTGAGTTTGTTCGGAAAACTCGAGTTTGATATATATAATAAAGTGTGTGAAATAAATAGTAACAACTTAATGGATGGATCATCTGAAGAGAAGAAACACAGCAAAAAGAAAACTAAATATTGAGCAGCTACCAAACAGAATCCTTCAAAAGAAGCACATGATCATCCATTATAAAAATAGGTAGAGGATTGACTATCATACATTAAAAAAAAAACTTTATAGCTAGCAATTCTACAATCATCAAGCGTTTATAATTTCACAGGATGAAAGATTGCAAAGTAGAAGAATAATTATAATTTAAAAAAAAAAAATCTAGACGGGAGATGGCTTGATTAAAACCTATCATAACCATTCGAATGACAAAATAAAAGTATCTCATGAGGGGAGGATCTTTTAGCTAGAACAACTCAGGTGAACAAAGGGTTGAAGGGAAAAAAAAAAAAAACAAAGAGGAGAGACCTTTAAGAATTAATTAGAAATCAGATCTGAATAGGATAGAAAATAAAGAAGGTTTGGGACACAAATTTGCCTAGCTAAATCTGATAAAGACCGTTATGAAGATGCCCACGAAGAAGCGGATGATGGTCTTGGAGATCTTTAATTTCAAAACCGCTAGCATAGAAACATATAGAGACAATTATCTTACGTTAATTTAGATGCAGATAAAAGATTATGAGTTAGAGATAGGACATGAAGCAGATTACATAAATGAAACTTACGAGGAGTGTCAGGTAGCGGAAGGAGGCCCTGACCGGAATTGTGGATGGGTAAAGACGATCCATTTGCAATCGAGACCGTGTTGGGTCCTTGGTAAGCGTTGTATTGATGTAGATTGTTGTTGTCCGATGCAAGGTGGGTGGAAGCACATGAGTCAAGGTTTCTTTGATGAGTTCTTGGTGAATGTTGATTTTCTCACTGCAGATGAGGGAATATAGCGTATCAAGATCGATGGGAAGGAGGGACGTGCGGATGACAGTCTTAAAGAATTGTATGTAGGAGGGAGACCATTAAGAATGTAAATAACGATATCTTCTGGATCAAGTTTTGATCCGGAAGCGGCGATGTTGTCAATGATGGATTTTATTTGAGTAAGGTGTTGTTGCATTGTTAGATCCTTCATTTGAATGTGATGAAGTTCGTTCTTGAGTTGGATAACTCGAGAACGACTAGTGGGTTGAAGGCGAATTTCAAGAACCATCCAAACATCTTGGGCAGTGTTGGAGGAGATGGCGTATGGTAGGATGGAGGGAGAAATTGTGGAGAACAATGCGGAGATAAGATTGTTGTCCACTAGATGCCACTGGGTGGATTCTTGAGACGTGGCATCCATGGGAGGAGGCGTTGCGCCGGTGAGGTGTCCGACATAGCCATTTACGGAGAATTGTTGTGGGATTTGGATGCGCCAAATTGCGTAGTTGTCGGCGGAAAGAGAGTGCGGTATGAGGTTTTTGATGTTGGAGATAAGAAACTTTAGCGGAGCTGGTATAGAGAGGTTGGTGGTGGTGTGATCAGAGTGATTTGAAGAAGAGGGAGGGAAGGAGGCAACTGAATCTTGATCCCTCATTGATGGCTATTGATACCATGTGAGAATGGCGGCAAGAGAGCCACCGAGCGGAGAGAGAGAGAGAGAGAGTGTCACGACCCGACCCGAGACGAGACGGATCCCGCCCGCGCCGGATCGCGACGGAGAAAAGCTAACCAGGATCTGGCTTTGGATTAGGTTACTGAACTGATCTTCCAAATTCTTAACTCAACAGAAGCACACAGAACAACAGAGCTACTAAAAACATCAAATGCAGCAGAACAAAACATCTATCTGAAATCATTTCCTCAAAATAATCATCTACAGAACAGTACATGGCTTCCAACAGAAAGAAAGACAGAACAGGAAAGCCATGACTGTACAAAAATCAAAAGTACAAAAGTACCTAATCTGATCAGACTCTGAAATCTAATCCTGGACTTCCTTGCCCTTCCCAGAACCTGAAAACCACCAGAAAGCAAGGGTGAGCTCAACAGCTCAGCAAAGCAACAAACCTCCAATCAAAATCCTCAGAAACTCAAAACCAATACAGCAGACAAATCCGTACAGAAATCAGAACGGAATCGGACAGATATCAAATCAAACAGAACTGTACGGAAACAGAAGTCGTATCAAATCAGAAACAGAACAGATCAGACACATCAGATCAACAGAATCAGATTCGTACAGATCATATCAGAACAGAATAAACTCAGCATATATCAGATATTTAATTAATAGCTAAATGTGCCCCCGGCACCAGAATAATAGCTGAGTAATTAATAGCTAAGTGTGCCCCCGGCACCAGAACAAATGTGCTTATAGCACCAGAACAGATCAGATGTGCTTCCAGCACCAGAATATATAAATAGTGCATATAGCACCTAAACAGATTTTTCCTCGGATCCGGAACAGAACAAATATCAAAATTTTAGATTGAGCTCATTTCAGATTTCCCGTTTCACTAACTGAATCTCATAGGATCCAGGCCCCTTATAACTCCCTTTCCATAGCATATACAGATAGCATATCAATTCAGAGAAAATCCGGACAAATCAGGAATTACTCAAAAATCGGGCAGCACAACGGCAGTGTACAGAATTTACACAATTTTCCAGAAAATCAAAATTCACCAAATTCGCACAGAATATAGATATCAACATTTCAGAACATTTATTCTACTGCACAGAGAATTTCCAAGTTCACAGAAAAATCCAGTCGACTAAAAACACAGTCGAATCAAAAATATCCGGACAAAAATCTTCAAAATATAACCAAAATGTGCACACTCGTCACGGCAACGATATACCAGAAGTTACGCGGTAAAAGCTGAACCGTTCAAAAGATACGGACGAAAATCGCTAACGGAAACAAAATCCGGACAGAAAATACCGCCAAACACGACGGTTCTGAAAATTTAGAAAGTCGGATTGTGCCTTACCTCGTGCACAGCAATTTCCTCAACAGTCTCCTCGGACGAAAACAGCTCGGCGTCGCCCGAAAATCCGCTTTTCCACTTTTTCCTTCGTTTTTCTCTCTCCTCAGCTTTTTCTCTCTCTTCAAAATATCTCAATTCTATATATATCCAGACTGATCGTCCCGGACGATCGAGCTTCGTACCGGACGATCCATGAAGAGAGGAATTTCGTCCAGACGACAAATCACATATCGTCCCTGGCGAAGGGTTCACGGGAGAATTTTCGTCCAGACGATCCAATTTTCGTCCCGACGAATCATACAACCAAAACTGATTTTCTGCACAACCTGTACCGATCGTCCCGGACGATCCAACTTCGTCCCGACGAACCTGGAGCAAAAACTGATATTACAATCTCCCCAACTCAGAAAAATGTCGTCCTCGACATTATCCAGTCCAAACGCAGTCAAAACAAGTACGGGTACGACCGTCTCATATCAGACTCCTTCTCCCAAGTTGCTTCCCGTGCAGTCCGGTGCTTCCACTGGACTTTAACCATCGGAATCTCTTTATTTCTTAACTTTCGGACGTCGTACGCCAAAATAAGCTCTGGCTCTTCCTTGTACGCCAGATTCTCCTGAATCTCCACCTCACCAGCTGACAACTTCTTCCCAGAGTCTGAAACCCACTTCCTCAGAGTGGATACGTGAAACACATTATGCACATCCGGCATAGATTCAGAAAGCAATAACTTGTAAGCAGCTTTTCCAATTCTTTCCAAAACTTCAAAAGGTCCAACATACCTTGGACTAAGCTTGCTTACCTGACCAAATCTGCTCACACCTTTCATCGGGCTGACTTTGACGTACACAAAGTCACCGACCTGAAATTCAACAAATCTGTGCTTCTGATTGTAATACTTCTGCTGTCGATCTTGAGCGGCTTTCAATCTTTCTCTTATCAAATTGATCTTCTGAGCAGTTTCATCAGCAAAAGTGGCCCCCAAAGCCTGTCTATCTCCGAAGGAGGTCGGAGTCAAAGGAGTACGACACTTCCTGCCATACAAAGCCTCGTACGGTGCCATACCGATACTGGACTGAAAACTGTTGTTATAAGCAAACTCAATCAGCGGAATATGATCTTCCCAGCTTCCGCTAAAGTCCAGAACACAAAGTCTCAACAGATCTTCCAGTACCTGAATCGTCCTCTCAGACTGTCCGTCGGTCTGAGGATGAAAGGCTGTACTGAAATGCAGTTTCGTACCCAAGCCTTGCTGAATGCCTTTCCAAAGTCTGGAAGTAAAGCGTCCATCTCGATCAGATACGATCACACGAGGCACACCGTGCAATCTGACTATTTCCTTCACATAAATCTGTGCCAATCGATCAACTGAATCCGTCTGTCTGATCGGAAGAAAATGGGCTGACTTGGTCAATCGATCTACAACCACCCAAATGGCATCATGACCTTGTCGTGATCGAGGAAAGCCCATCGCAAAGTCCATCGTTACCTCCTCCCATTTCCATTCAGGGATAGGCAACGACTGCAACAGTCCACCTGGTCGCTGATGCTCTGCCTTCACCAACTGACAGGCTTCGCATCTCGACACAAACTCTGCTACATCTTTCTTCATCCCAGGCCACCAAAACAAAAGCTTCATATCAGCGTACATCTTACCACTGCCTGGATGAACAGTGTAGCCAGAAAGATGAGATTCACTCAGAATCTCCCGCCTCAAATCTCCAGACACAGGTACCCACAACCTGTTCTTACAGAAAATAACACCAGAATCAGAAATTCGAAGTTCAGGAGTCTTACCAGATCCAATCTGAGCTATCAACTTCGAATAATCAGAATCTAACTTCTGGGCTTCTTGAATCCGTGCTTCCAAAGAAGACTGAATACTCATCTGAGCCAACTCCAAATCATTGGAGGAAACCACCTCCAACTGCAATCTCTCCAAATCACGAATCAGAAAGTCATCACAGGTAAGCTGAATACCTGAGAGTCCAGAAGACTTCCTGCTCAGAGCGTCCGCTACCACATTCGCCTTCCCAGGCTGATACTGAATAGTCAAATCGTAGTCCTTGATCAACTCGAGCCACCTCCTCTGTCTCAGATTCAGATCCTTCTGAGTAAAATGTACTTCAGGCTCTTATGATCAGTAAAGATCTCACATCTGACGCCATACAGTAATGACGCCAAATCTTCAAAGCAAAAACAAACTGCAGCTAACTCCAGATCATGCGTCGGGTAATTCTTCTCATGTGGTTTCAACTGTCTCGAAGCATAAGCAATTACCTGACCATGCTGCATCAGAACACAACCCAATCCTTTCAGTGAGCATCACTGAACACCTGAAACCCTCCGTACCTGACGGAAGTGCCAACACTGGAGCTGAAGTCAAACACTCCTTCAATCTCTGAAAACTACTTCACACTCCGTGTCCAAACAAAAGGTACTGACTTCTGAGTCAGTCTCGTCAAGAGGAGTCGAAATCTGTGAAAATCCTTTCACAAACTTCCTATAATACCCGGCCATGCCCAAGAAACTACGTACCTCAAATACCGTAGTCGGCCTTGGCCAATCAGCAACAGCCTGAATCTTCTGGGGATCTACCGAAATGCCTTCTCCGCTAACCACATGCCCAGAAATGAAATGCTCTTCAGCCAGATTCACACTTAGAGAACTTGGCATACAGCTGATGCCTCCTCAAAGTCTCCAACACAATCCTCAAATGTCTGGCATGCTCATCCTCAGATGCAGAATATACCAGAATATCGTCAATGAAGACGATCACAAACTGATCCAAATACTCCCTGAATACTCGGTTCATCAGATCCATAAAAATCGCAGGCGCATTGGTTACCCCAAAAGGCATAACCAAAAACTCGTAGTGCCCGTACCGAGTACTGAAAGCAGTCTTCACCACATCAGTTTCCTTCACCTTCACCTGATAGTATCCGGATCTCAAATCAATCTTCGAAAATACCGAAGATCCGGAAAGCTGATCAAACAAGTCGTCAATCCGAGGCAAAGGGTACTTGTTCTTGATCGTGACCTTGTTCAAATCTCTGTAATCAATACACATACGGAGTGTACTGTCCTTCTTCTTCACAAATAATACAGGTGCTCCCCAGGGCGAAACACTAGGACGTACAAAACCTCTGTCAACCAACTCCTGAAGCTGAACTTTCAACTCAGAAAGTTCTTTCGGTGCCATCCTGTACGGAGCTTTCGATATCGGAGCGGTACCCGTAAAAACATCGATAGAGAACTCCACATCTCTATCCGGAGGTAAACCAACCAACTCTTCAGGAAAAACATCAGCAAACTCCGTACCACAGGGATCTCAGAAACAGAACCAACCTCCAGGTTCAGATCCCGCACCGAAGCTAAAAAACACTGGGCATCCTTTCTTCCACATCCTGCTTACCTCCAACACAGAAACCAGACTGGAGAGAACACCTCGTAATCCCTGAAAATACAACTCTCTCTCCAGCCACAAGCAAACTCACTTGCTTCTTCAGACAGTCAATCTGGGCTTCATACTGACTCAGCCAATCCATGCCCAGAATCACATCATACGACGAAATCGGCAATCGAATCAAACTCGATTTCCACTTCTTGCCAGAAATCTCGATCTCACACAAACAAAAGTCGAGCAACCAATGGATTCCCAGCCGTAAATCACAGACAAAGAAAACCGGTAAAACCATCGAATCCAATGTAAAATCTCAAAACAATGCTCGGACAGAAAAGAATGACTCGCTCCAGAGTCAAACAAAACACGACAGGGCTGATCAGAAATGTAAATCGTACCTGTCACAACATCCGGAGCATCACGAGCCTCCTGCTGACTCAGACTTAAACTCGTGGCTGAACTGGAACAGGAGCTGAAGCGACAGAACTACTCTGCTCCCTCTGAATCGTAGGTGGTCTCCGTGGTGCAGAACTAGAACCACCACCTCTACCAGCAAATCCCTCAGGGCGTGGAGGAACAGTCCTCGGTCTTCCTGCTGCTGAACCAACAGGTCTGACAAAGCCCTCAGATCGCTGCTCATATCCCATCTGTGGACATTCTGCTATCCGATGTCCGGCTGACCACATCTGAAACAAAGACACAGCTATCCTGTAGCACTGGCCATGTGTCGCCGTCCACAACTCTGGCACACAGGTGCCGTACTGACAGATCCAGAACTAGGTGTACTGGTACAGTACCAAGACGACCTCTACCTCCGCTCTTCCTGGAATCTCCAATCCACGATCCAGGAACAAATCTCCTCTCCCAGAGAACCACTGCCAGATCTCTCCTACCAAAACCTCTTCCTACTCGCATCCCACCGTCTGCTACGTAGCCGTCATGTCATTCTCAATCAGACGAGCTCGCTCCACAATCTCAGAGAAATCGGTGATCCGGACGTATCAGGGCTGCCTCAAAGAGTGCCGCAATTCCCCTCAGAAATCGTAGCACCTCTCACAGATGTGCTAGACCAGCTCTGCGACGTACCTGCTAATGCCATTAAACACAGCCTCGTACTGGCATTCACCGTCTTGCCTCGCCCTGAACGAAGCCTCATAAAGACCTCCTGCATCTGCTGTCGTGCAGAAGGGGAACAACCGTCTCTGAATACCTCAGTGAACTCGCTCCCAAGTGATCAAGAGTTCAGTCTTGCCCTGAATCTGGCTGCTGCTGCCATCCACCAGTCTCAGCCTCTCCGTCCAACAGAAAAACAGCAAACGGAACTTGCCTGTCTCGCAGTACAACGTGCATCCCTCAAAAAGTCTTCTTCCATCTCCTCACCTCTCCTTCGCGCTTGCTCGGCTCAACAGCGCCCTCAAACCTCGAAGGTTCCAACCTCAGAAATAAACTGCAGGTGTCGACAATGTCCTCGATTAACATCGAAGCTACTTGTCTGAGTCTCGCTCCAATCATCTGAGCAACAAGTGAAGCAAACTGTGAAAGCGAGATCAGCACCGACCACTGGGGCGTGTACTCCTCCACTGGTGCTAAGCTCTGATCGTCACTCTGAACCAGTCTGTCATGTCTGTGCTGGCTGATCCATCCAAAAAATCAAAAATCCCGAAAACTATCACAAAACACACACAAACATAACACAATAAAAAGCCAAACGCCCTATATAATAAAAAAACAAAACAACTACCTCCCAGACAGACTCACTGTCACTTTCCCTAAGCCCTGTTTTTACATCCAACCTTTTCCAAAACATTTGCTCTGATACCAAAAAAGCTTGTCACAGCCCGAACCCGAACGATCGATCCCCGCCTCGCGCACAGATCGCGACGCGATAATACTAACCAGGATCTGGCTTTGGATAGGTTACTGAACTGATCTTCCAAATTCTTAACTCAACAGAAGCACACAGAACAACAAGTCTACTAATAAACATCAATGCACGTAACAAAAACACTATCTGAAATCATTTCCTCAAAATATCTTCTACAGAAATACATGGCCTTCCACAAAGAAAGAAAGACAGAACTGAAAGCAATGACTGTAGCAAAAATCAAAAGTACAAAAGTAGCCTAATTCTGATCAGACTCGATATCTAATCCTGACTCCTGCCCTTCCAAACCTGAATACCATCCAAAAGCATAGTGAGCATAACAGCTCACAAAGCAAACAAACCTCAATCAAAATCCTCAGAAACTCAAAACAATACAGCAACAAATCCTACAGAAATCAGAACGGAATCGGAAAGATATTCAACAAAACAATACTGTACGGAAACAAAGAGGTCGATCAATCAGACAACAAACAGATCAGACACATAGATTCAACCAGAATCATTCGTACATATCGATACAGAGACAGAATAAACTCAGCATATATCAGATATAATTATATAGCATAATTGTTGCCCCCCGCACCCAAGAAAAAATACTGAGTAATTTAACTAGATAGTGTGCCCCGCGCACCAGAACAATGTCTTATAGCACAAACAGATCAATGTGCGTCCACACCCTAAGAATATAAAATATGGGGGGGGGGGTGCATATTCACCTAAACAGAATTTTCCTCAGAATCCGGAACAGAACAAATTTCACAAATTTTTAGATTGAGCTACATTTCAATTCCCCGTTTCACTAATACTGGAATCTCATAGAATCCAGCCCCTTATAACGCCCTTTCTCATAGCATTAACAGATACATATCAAATCAGAGAAAATCCGACAAATCAGGATTACCTCAAAAATCTGGCAGCACACGCAGTGTACATAATTATACAACATTTTTCCAAAAATCAAATTCACCAAATTCGCACTAGAATATAATATAATTCAAATTTCAGAACATGTATTCTAACGCACAGAGAATTTCCAAGTTCACAGAAAAAATCCCTCACTAAAAACACAGTCGAATCAAAATATATCCGGACAAAAATACTTCTCAAAATATAACCAAAATGTGCACACCGTCACGGCAACGATATACCAAAGTTAACGCGGTAAAAAGCTGTAACCGTCAAAAGATACGACGAAAATCGCCTAACGGAAACAAAACCGACATAAAATAACCCCAAACACGACGTTTCTGAATTTATGAAATCGGATTGTGCCTTATCCTTCGTGCACAGCAATTTCCTCACACGTAGTTCCTCGACAAAACAGGCTACGGCGGTCCGCCCGAAAATTCCCCTTTTCCACATTTCCTTCGTTTTTCTCTCTCCTCAGCTGTTTCCTCTCTCTTCAAAATATGCTCAACTTCATATATATTCCAGACTGATCTCCCGGACGATGCGAGCTTCGTAGACGAACGATCCTGAAGAGAGGAATTTTCGTTCCCAGACACCAATCACATATCTCCCCGTGGCAGAAGGGTCACGGGAGAATTTTCGTCCAGACGATCCAATTTTCGTCCCCGAACAAATCATACAACCAAAACTTGATTTTCTGCACAACCGTTTTACCGTAGTCCCGGACGATCCAACTCGTCCTCCTGACGAACCTGACAAAAACTGAATTAACATAGATACAAGAGAGAGAAGAGAGAGAGGAGAGAGAGAGAGAGAGAGAGAGAGAGTATAGAACTTATGTATTGGATTGATTACATTAAGAATACATGATGAGTATTTATAGAAATCTAATGGGCAAAAGGTAAATACAAATAGCAACTAAGCTGGTGTAAACCATGTCGCTAAACACCAACAATGAAAAAGGAAAGAGATAAAAAACGATAAAGATTCAATTGCACGAATTGCAATCTAGCTAGCTTTGAAGAAGGAAGTAGGTAACGCTCTAATTCGCTCTATTGTTAATCCTGCAGTGATGTTGAGGGAGGGGATCTACTGGTATGAGATTAAACTTCAACATGATGATGCTGAACATGACAGAGAGGAAGTAAGCTCATACGCCATTGCTCTAAAGTCAGTTGCTCATGCCACAGAGGAATTTTCTCCCCTCAAACATCTTCTCCATGAACATCATCTCCACCTCCCTCATGATTCATTCAATAGCCTTCCGCTGCCTCGGCGTCGTTGTGTCTCCATGTTACTCCTCGATGGACATTTGACCTACCAGGAGATGGACCGGGATAAAATCGAGCAAGAGCATGCAGGGCACAAAGGTAAACTTTGTAAATCTTGAAGCGGTTGTAAAGTCATGTAATGTCCATATAACTACTGTAAAAGCCTTGTATTTTACCTCATTGGAGATCCCACCAATGTCAATTACTTTTTGATGCTTCCATGAAATTAAGGTGTTTCTAAGGTAGAACAAAAACTAGTTAAAAATTTTCTACGCTAGGGATTTTTCGCTCTATCATAGTCAGAATGTCTGAAGTAAGAGATCACAATACTGAATTGGTAGGAAAAGTTGACAATTGCCGTCAATGTAAAGGAGAAGTCTTTTGAGGAGTTAACAGTGACACTGAGAGGCCTGGTGCATATTTTGAACACAACATGATGATGGTGAAGGCAATATCAAGCCACGTTATTATAAGATATTGTGAGATCTATTAGCTGGTAATAAGGAGGGTTTGTCAAAATTCTATCTAAATGTGGGATCGGTGACAACTTAGTTGGTGTGGATTTTTAATTGGTTGCCTTCCAACATTGTTGCTCAATTAAGAACTTCTAATGCATATCTTTTCCTGAGTCAATAAGGTAGCCGAGGTTGTTAGTGGGATGTAAACGAGTCGAGTAGAGTTGAGTTTAAGACCCTTATCGAGCTCCGCTCGTTAGTTGAAAAGCGAGCTCGAGCTCGAGTAGAGCTCAAACTCGAGCTTGCCTTAATATAAACGAGCCTCGAGCCGGCTTGTGAGCCATGGGCTGGAATTTTTAAATTTATAAGACGAGAATTTTAAAAGTTAGGCGAATTTCTAAAAATTTAAAGCGGAATTTTTAAAACTTAGTCAAAATTTAAAAAAATATGAAACAGTTTTAAACAATTTTAACATTATAAAACTATAGGTTGTTTTTATCAATTTTTTAATATTTAAATTTAATAAATAAAACATAAAGTATTTTAAAATATTAATATTTATTCGAGCCGGCTTGGGAGCTCACTAGCCGATGCAAACCCAACCCAAACACTCGAACTCGAGCTCATTTACAAACAGCTTGAACTTGAGCTCGACATTTGTGAGCTCGATAACTCGGCTCGAGAGCCCATAAATGGAGTCGAGCTCAAGCCACGCACCCCTAGTTGTAGTGTCACATCATGCCTTTAAAAATGGACATCTATCCTAGTGTTTTTTGAGTGGATTGATGTTGGAAGCTATTCAGAGAGGTTGAGATTACTTGATTATGTTCTTTGTGATTGATATCACCACATACTTTAGCAAGTAATTTGAGTAAGCTTTTGTGATAGACCAGCAATAAAGGTTTTGATTTGTTGAAATGAAATCTCTGTTATAGGAGATGACAGAGAATGTAGAGAATCATGTTGAGGTGCCTATTTGAGATTGTATATCCCTTTCTACATGTTGGCAAATGATTACAGTATGATGGTCATGGAAACCAGATAGTTTGCTATATAGAAAGGCATTGGACATGTAAAATTAGTTAACATTCCAAGCACAGGGACTACCAAATAGTTGCTACCACACTCGCATTTTAACTACAGGCTTAAATCATCATGAATTCTATTCTTAGTTATTGTTAGTAACCTGTGAAACTAAATTAGCCTTATAGTGAGCAACCATTTCAACTGCAGCCTAGGAAATTTTGAATTAGGGAATGAGGAAAAAGGCCCCATGTTACTTGCAACTGGAAAGCAAGAGTTCATCAATGTGACTCTAGTGTGATTCTTTGATTTCTAGAGGTGTTGGATGGATCGGGAGTAGTAGTGACGAGATGTGTAAAGTTCAAAATTCTTTTCGATTTTGAAGTTACCAATTTATAGCTTAGACGACCAAGGTGTGAGCGCACTACAGGAAAAAGGCTTCGTTAGCACTTAATTTGAGGCTTGGTGATGATTTTACCTGCCATAAAGATTTGCAGTGTTTTGAAAAAAATGCAAGCCGCCGTAGTTGATGTCCTGCTTACAAAAGTTGTGATGGTTTTGCGACCTCTTGCGGAAAGTCTTTGAAACGATTAATATCACGTTTAAATTACAAAATTAATCAATACAAGCAAGAGAGAATAGTCCAACTGTACACATAATTTAAAAGAAAATGTGAAATGAATAGATGACTACTCCAACCGGATACTTACCTGCAATTTCTCCAACACAATCTAAGTTTCTTTGTGGGACTACACCGATATATGAAGAAGAGCTGCCGAGGATGCTCACACAGCGTGAGCTTGAGTATGGGACATGAACCGTCCAAGGAGACATTAAGTGATTGGCATGAGCTGGGCATTGATTAGGCTTCATGGTGACTGTGGCAACGGGTGCCGAAGAGAAACTGTGATTTATTTATGATTTTTAATGGTCTGTGATTTATTAAGAGGTTGTGATTAGTAGTTTATTCCATATAATGTGTATGATAGTTCGGCTTGAAAGCAAAGAGTCTAATAGTTTCTATGAGGGGTTAGTGCTTTCATTCTACTATCTCATTTTGTTCTGATGTGTATGGATATAATCGATGATGAATTTCATAAGTGTAGAGAAAGTATTTTAGACAATGGTTGTATCTCTTTCTCTGTTGGAGCGAAGGATTTTTATTTTGTTATGGAGTTTGTAGTCATAATCATTTATTGAGTTGTACGAATTTGCATGAAAATTCAAATTTAGTTTGCATATGAATATCTAGCAAAAATGTGAAAATCAACAATGAAGAATGTATCATGTATGGTGTTTTGAACCTAAGTAGAGGTAACCAGACCATCCCCATACATTTGAATGCATAAGTCCAAACAAATTTATATGTGTTAATACCCTAACCGATTCGGTCCAGGTCAGTATCTTGATTCAAGATGCCCAACTCCTTCCTCCAGATCACATGAACAAAGCAGGCTTTCTCACACACAATGCGGCTGATTGCTCCTCAACTATGAGTCTCTCTCTCCTCTCTCTCTCATCCTCACTCTCTCTCTCTCTCTCTCTCTCTCTCTCTCTTGCAAAGAATTTCCCACCTCCTCTCGTGATCTTTGCCTCCTGAACTCTTCTCACCATTTAAGCAAGCGTAGGCTAGTGCATCACTTATTATACTTTCCGTTGTCTCTTTGCATGGAATTGAAGCCACCAAACTTCCCTCTCCTTCTCTCTCACAGTTGTAGAATCTCTCCTATTCTTCCTCTTTGTTTTCTTTCTTGCAAACAACAACAACCAAATCCATCTCTTCTCTCTTTTCTCTCTTACTCGTGGTGTTTTTTCCTGAATCCATACCATTTTTAGGAAAGTTCTCTCTTGAGTTCCTATTTCTCTTGGATCGAGGTTGAGCCTTCCTCTCCCTTTTTTCTTGTTGTTTGAGATATTTCAACAAGGGAAGTTTATTATTATTATTATTTTATTGAATTTAAGATTTAATTGGCAGCGTCAAATCTAAATTAGTCATACTTGCATAAGTTTGTAATTTTATTCATGTTTTGATGTTCTCTTTTTATGTTGCAATTTAAGTTCACAATTAGAGAATGCTATGGTTTTTAGATTTCCTTCGACTTCATTATTTCATTATTATAAATTCTTAGAGTTTATAAATAAAGTCATGTTCATTTGTGTAACTTTGTTTCATGTTTTGGAGTCTTTTATGTTAGTTGAATATTAAATTAGGATTTCTATTGTGTTGAACTTTCAAGTTTTGGTCCTCGAGGCATGATCAATTGAGCATATTTTCGGCTTGGAATTTGTGTCGCTCGTCTAGATATATGTGATTGTTAGGTATTTTGATGTAAACATACTCTCCTTAGTAAGGCAAAAATTCGTGTGTAATAGATTTAATAACTGATTATCCTTCCATATCTTATTGTAATTTTTTTTTATTTAATGCATAGCTCATATATAAATAAACTATCAAGTTTGATAGATAGGCATTCTTGAGGTGATTGTTGCACATTAAATATGCAATACTAATTTACTGCAAAATGTATATTTATAAACCTTATTATGTTATGAAATGATAATCCTAATAAAATTTGTAAATTATAAATTTTGTATAATGATATGCAAGTCGGTAGAACTCTATTGTATATTGGCTAGCTGGGCCATGGGCCCAACAAAGTAAACGTATTGATAGAAATCATTATATTTCTTGGGTTAGTGATTACCTCCGGTTGTTGGTTACTTGACATGTCATAACCCAACTAGATAAGACCCATAATCAGACATGTCGATCATGTACTTGGCTTTGCAACAGCAAATCCCATCTCTCTCCACAACACACCGGAGTCGGGGGCGGAGAAGTGGTATCAAATGTTGATGTAAATAATGGGGGGAAGGGGGGAGAGGGGGGGGTGGGGATTGTGAGGGGGTGCGGGATATAAGGGTGTAGTTGGTGCGGATCAGGGTGAGGTATTGAATTTAAAGGGAGGGGAGTTGAATGTGGTTGGGGTGGGTGGAACAGTGGGGGGGTGGAGATTAATTAGAATAAATTAAGAAGAGTTATGGATTTGCCTGTGCAAGCCAACGTACATGATCGACATGTCTGATATATGTGGGTCATCAATGGGTTATGACATGTCAATACCCAACACCGGAAGGTAATCACTAACCCAAGAATATAAATGATTCCTATCAAAACGTTACTTTGTGGGCCCATGGCCCAGCTAGCCAATATCCAATAGAGTTCTACCGACTTGCAATCATTATACACACATTTATAATTACAATTTATTAGGACTATCATTTCATAACATAATATGGTATTAAAAAAACATTTATTGCAGTAAATTAGTATTGCATAATTTAATGTGCAACAATACATCAAGATGACCATCTATCAAACTTGATAGTTTTATTATATATGAGCATATGCATAAAATAAAAAAATTACAATAACAGATATGGAAGGATAATCAGTTATTAAATAATCTATTACAACACGAATTTTTGCCCTACTAAGGAAGAGTATGTTTACATCAAAATAATAACAATCACAATATCTAGACGAGCGACACAAAATTCCAAGCCGAAAATATGCTCAATTGATCATGCCTCGAGGACAAAACTTGAAGTTCAACAAATAAGAAATCCTAATTTAATATCAAATAACACTAAAAGACTCCAATACATGAAACAAAGCTTACACAATGAACATGAACTTTATTATCAAACTCAAGAATTTATATATAATGAAATAGAAGTCAAGAAATCTAAACCACATAGCTTCTCTAATTTGTGAACTAAATTGCAACATAAAAAGAGAACATCCAAACATGAATAAATTACAAAATTATGCAAGTATGACTAATTTAGATTTGACGCTGCAATTAAATCTATAAATTCAAATACAACATTTAAAAATAATACTACCCTTGTTGAAATATCTCAAACAACAAGAAAGGGAGGAGGAAGGCTCAACCTCGATCCAAGAGAAAATAAGAACTAAGAAGAGAACTCTTCCCTAAAAATGGTATGGATTCAAGAAAACACCCGAGTAAGAGAGAAAGAGAGAAGAGATGAATTTGGTGTTGTTGTTTTGCAAGAAAAACAAAGAGAAGAATATGGGAAGATTCTACAACTGTAGAGAGAGAAGGAGAGGGAAGTTTGGTGGCTTCAATTCCTGCAAAGAGACAAGGAAAGTATAATAAGTGATGCACTAGCCTACCGCTTGCTTAAATGGTGAGAAGGAAGTTCAGGAGTGCAAAGATCACGAGAGGAGGTGGGAAATTCTTGCAATGAGAGAGAGAGAGAGAGAGAGAGAGAGAAGGAGAGAGAGAGAGAGAGAGAGAGACTCATAGTTGAGGAGCAATCAGCCCGCTGTGTGTGAAAAGCCTGCTTTGTTCATGTGATCTGGAGGAAGGAGTGGGCATTTGAATCACGAGAATGCCTGGACCGAATCGGTCTAGGTGATACACTTATAATTGTTTGGACTTATGCATTCAATAGTATGGGGATGGTCCTGGTTACCTCTACTTAAGGTTCAAACACCATACATGATACATCTTCATGTTGATTTTCACATTTTTGCTAGATTCTATATTGAAAACTAAATTTGAATTATCATGCAAAGTACATACTCAATAACCATGATTATGACACAACTCAATAACAAATAAAAATCCTTCGCTCCAACAGAGAAAGAGAATACAACCATTGTCTAAACTACTTCTCTACACTTATGAAATTCATCATCGATTATATCCATACACACTGACAAATGAGATAGTAGAATGAAAGCACTAACCCCTCATAGAAACTAATTAGACTCTTGCTTCAAGCCGAACTATCTACACATTATATGTGAATAAACTACTAATCACAACCTATCTAATAAATCACAGACCATAAAAATCACTAAATTAAATCACAGTTTCTCTTCGAGCACCCGTTGCCACAGTCACCATGAAGCCTAATCATGCCCCAGCTCATGCCAATCCTTACACGTCTCCTTGGACGGAGCTCCCATGTCCCCATACTCAAGCTCACGCTCGTGTGAGCATCCTCGGCCAGCTCTTCTTCATATAATCGGTGAGTACCCACAAAGAACTTAGATTGATGTTGGAGAAATTGCAGGTAAGTATCCGGTTGGAGTTAGTCATCTATTCATTTCACATTTCTTTCTTAAATTATGTGTACAGTTGGACTATTCTCTCTTGCTTGTATTGATTAATTTTGTAATTTAAACCGCTGATAATATAATCGTTTCAAAGACTTTCCGCAGAGGTCGCAAAACCATCAAAACTTTTGTAGCAGACATCAACTACGGCGGCCTTGCATTTATTTTCAAACCATGCAAATCTTTTTATGGCAGGTAAAATCATCACCAAAGCCTCAATTAAGTGCTAACGAAGCCTTTTTTCCTGTAGTGCGCTCACCCCTTGGTCGCTAAGCTATAATTGGTACTTCAAAATCAGAAGAATTTTGAACTTTACACAACTCGTCCATACTACTCCCGATCCTCCAACCTCCCTCTAGAAATCAAGAACACACTAGATCACTCATCTGATGAAACTCTTGCCCAGTGCAAGTAACATGGGCCTTTTCCTCATTCCTAATTCAAAATTTCCTAGCTGCAGTTGAAATGGTTGCTCACATAAGCTAATTTAGTTTCACAAGGTTACTAACAAATAAATAAGAAGAATACATGATGATTTACCCTGAGTAAAATGCAAGTGTGGTACAACTATTTTTCCACTGTGCTTGGAATGTTAACTAATTTTACATGTCCAATCTTTCTATATAGCAACTATCTGGTTTCCATGACCATCATACTGTAATCATTGCCCACATGTAGAAAGGGATATACAATCCAAATAGGCACCTCAACAATGATTCTCTACATTCTCTGATCACTCCTATAACAGAGATTTCATTTCAACAAATCAAAACCTTATTGCTGGTCTATCACAAAAAGCATACTCAAATTACTTGCTAATGTATGCTGGTGATATCAATCACAAAGAACAATAATCAAGTAATCTCAACCTCTCTGAAAGCTTCCAACATCAATCCACTCAAACACTAGGATAGATGTCATTTTTTAAAGGCATGCATGTGACACCTACAACTAGGTGAGTGCGCTTGAGCTCGCTCATTATGGCGCTCTCGAGCCGAGCTTATCGGAGCTCACAAGTCGAGCTCAAGTTCAGCTCGTTTGTAAATGAGCTCGAGTTCGAGGTTGAGTCTGCTCGGCTAGTGAGCTCCCAAGCCGGCTCGAATAAATATTAATATTTTAAAAATACTTTTATTTTATTTATTAAATTTAAATATTAAAAAAATTGATAAAAACAACCTAAGTTTATTTAAATGTTAAACATTCATATTATTTTCTAAATTTTGACTAAGTTTTAAAAATTCCGCTTAATTTTTAAAAATTCGGCCAACTTTTAAATCTCGTCTAAATAAAAATTCCACCCATGGCTCACACCCTCGACGCCTCGTTTATATTAAGGCAAGCTCGAGTTTGAGCCTACTCGAGCTCGAGCTCGCTTTTCAACTAACGAGCCGAGCTCGATAGGGTCTAAACTCAACTCTACTCGACTCGTTTACATCCCTACCTACAACCATCGGCTACCTTATGACTCAGGAAAGAATGCATTAGATTTCTTAATTGAGCAACAATGTTGGAAGGCAACCCAATTAAAAATCCCACACCAACTAAGTTGTCCCCGATCCCACATTTGACAAGATTTTGACAAACCCTCCCTCTATTACCAGCTAATAGGATCATCACAATATCTTATAATAACGTGGCTTGATATTGCCTTCACCATCATCATGTTGTGTCAAAATATGCACCAGCCTCTCAAGTGTCACTGTTAACTCCTCAAAAGACTTCTCCTTTACATTGACGGCATTGTCCAACTTTTCCTACAATTCAGTATTGTGATCCTTACTTCAGACATTCTGACTATGATAGAGGCGAAAAATCCCTAGCGAGAAAATTTTTAACTAGTTTTTGTTCCTACCTTAGAAACACCTAATTTCATGAAGCATTCAAAAAGTAATTGACATTGGTGGGATCCTCCAATGAGGTAATACAAGGCTTACAGTAGTTTACTATGGACATTACATGACTTTCCAACCGCTTCAAGACTTACAAGTTTACCTTTGTGCCCCTGCATGCTCTTGCTCGATTTTATCCCGCGTCCATCTCCTGGTAGGTCAAATGATCCATCGAGGAAGTAACATGGAGACCAACGACGCCGAGGCAGCGAAGGCTATTAGAATGAATCATGAGGAGGTGGAGATGATGTTCATTGAGAAGATGTTTGAGGGGAAGAAAATTCCTCTGTGGCATGAGCAACTGACCTTTAGAGCAATGGCGATGAGCTACTTCCTCTCTTCATGTTCAGCTCATCATCAGATGAAGTTAATCTCATTACCAGTATATCCCCTCCCTCAACATCACTGCAGGATTAACAATAGAGCAGAATTAGAGCCGTTACCTACTTCCTTCTTCAAGCCCTAGCTAGATGGCAATTCGTGCAATTGAATCTTTCATCTTTTTTATCTCTTTCCTTTTTCATTGTTGGTGTTAGCGAATGGTTTACACCAGCTTAGTATGCTATTTGTATTTACCTTCTTGCCATTAGATTTCTATAAATACTCATCATGTATTCTTAATGTAATCAATCCAATACATAAAAGTTCTCTCTCTCTCTCTCTCTCTCTCTCTCTCTCTCTCTCTCTCTCTCTCTCTCTCTCTCTGTAATATCAGTTTTTGCTCCAGGTTCGTCCGGGACGAAGTTGGATCGTCCGGGACGATCGGTACAGGTTGTGCAGAAATCAGTTTTGGTTGTATGATTCGTCGGGACGAAAATTGGATCGTCTGGACGAAAATTCTCCCGTGAACCCTTCGCCAGGGACGATATGTGATTTGTCGTCTGGACAAATTCTCTCTTCATGGATCGTCCGGTACGAAGCTCGACGTCCGGACGAAGTCTGGATATATATAGAATGAGATATTTTGAAGAGAGAGAAAAAGCTGAGGAGAGAGAAAAACGAAGGAAAAAGTGGAAAAGCGCGATTTTCGGGCGACGCCGAGCTGTTTTCGTCGAGGAGACTGTTGAGGAAATTGCTGTGCACGAGGTAAGGCACAATCCGACTTTCTAAATTTTCAAAACGTCGTGTTTGGCGGTATTTCTGTCCGGATTTTGTTTCCGTTAGCGATTTTCGTCCGTATCTTTTGAACGGTTCAGCTTTTACCGCGTAACTTCTGGTATATCGTTGCCGTGGACGAGTGTGCACATTTTGGTTATATTTGAAGATTTTTGTCCGGATATTTTGATTCGACTGTGTTTTTAGTCGACTGGATTTTTCTGTGAACTTGGAAATTCTCTGTGCAGTAGAATAATGTTCTGAAATGTTGATATCTATATTCGTGCGAATTTGGTGAATTTTGATTTCTGGAAAATTGTGTAAATTCTGTACACTGCCGTTGTGTCTGCCCGATTTTTGAGTAATTCTGATTTGTCCGGATTTTCTCTGAATGATACTATCGTATATGCTATGGAAAGGGAGTTAAAGGGCCTGGACTATGAGATTCAGTTAGTGAAACGGGAAATCTGAAATGAGCTCAATCTAAAATTTTGATATTTGTTCTGTTCCGGATCCGAGGAAAAATCTGTTTAGGTGCTATATGCACTATTTATATATATCTTGGTGCTGGAAGCACATCTGATCTGTTCTGGTGCTATAAGCACATTTGTTCTGGTGCCGGGGCACACTTAGCTATTAATTACTCACTATTATTCTGGTGCCGGGGGCACATTTAGCTATTAATTAAATATCTGATATATGCTGAGTTTATTCTGTTCTGAATGACTGTACGAATCTGATTCTGTTGATCTGATGTGTCTGATCTGTTCTGTTTCTGATTTGATACGACTTCTGTTTCCGCAGTTCTGTTTGATTTGATATCTGTCCGATTCCGTTCTGATTTCGTACGGATTTGTCTGCTGTATGGTTTTGAGTTTCTGAGGATTTTGATTGGAGGTTTGTTGCTTTGCTGAGCTTTGAGCTCACCCTTGCTTTCTGGTGGTTTTCAGGTTCTGGGAAGGGCAAGGAAGTCCAGGATTAGATTTCAGAGTCTGATCAGATTAGGTACTTTTGTACTTTTGATTTTTGTACAGTCATGGCTTTCCTGTTCTGTCTTTCTTTCTGTTGGAAGCCATGTACGTTCTGTAGATGATTTTTGAGGAAATGATTTCAGATAGATGTTTTGTTCCGCTGCATTTGATGTTTTTAGTAGCTCTGTTGTTCTGTGTGCTTCTGTTGAGTTAAGAATTTGGAAGATCAGTTCATAACCTAATCCAAAGCCAGATCCTGGTTAGCTATTATCCTCCGTCGCGATCCGGCGCGGGCGGGATCCGTCTCGTCTCGGGTCGGGTCGTGACAAGCTTTTTTGGTATCAGAGCAAATGTTTGGAAACAGGTTGGATTGTAAACAGGGCTCTAGGAAGTGATCAGTGAGTCGTCTGGGAGGTAGTTTTGGGTCGTTTGGCTTTTTATTGTGTTATTTTGTGTTGTTTTGTGTAGTTTTCCGGATTTTCTGGATTTTTCTGTATGGATCAGCCAGACCCAGACATGACAGATGGTCAGAGTGACGATCAGGCAGCACCAGTGGGGAGTACAGCCCCAGTGGTCGGTGCTGATACGCTTTCACAGTTTGCTTCACTTGTTGCTCAGATGATGAGCGAGACTCAGAGCAGAGCTTCGACTGTTAGATCTGGGACATTGATCGACACCTGCAGTTATTTCTGAGGTTGAAACCTCCGAGGTTTGGGCGCTGTTGAGCCCAGAGCAGCCGGAGAGTGGCTGAGGAGATTGGAGAAGACTTTGACGGGATGCAGTGTCCTGCAGACGGAAAGTTCCGTTAGCTGTTTTTCTGTTGGACGGAGACTGAGCACTGGTGGGATGGCCAGCAAGCAGCCAGATTTCAGGGCAGACTGAACTCCTTATCACTTGGGAGGAGTTCACTGAGGTATCAGAGACTGGTTTGTTCCCCCTCTGCACGACAGCAGATGCAGGAGAGTTTTCTGGGCTTGTTCAGGGGAGCAAGACGGTGATGCAGTACGAGCTGAGTTTACTGCATTAGCCAGGTACGCTCCGCAGCTGTGTTAGACACTTCTGCTGAGAGGTGCTACAGATTTCTGAGGGGATTGCGAGACACTTTGAGGCGCCCCTGATACCGTTCCGGATCACCGATTTCTCTGAGCTTGTGGAGCGAGCTCGTCTGATTGAGAATGACATGACGGCTACTCAGCGCGGTGGACTGCAGTAGGAAGAGGTTTGGAGGAGAGACATCTGGCAGTGGTTCCTCTGGGAAGAGGAGATTTGTTCCTGGATCTGGATCTGGAGATTCCAGGAAGAGCGGAGGATCGTCTGGTACTGCTACCAGTACGACTAGTTCTGGATCTGTCAGTACGGCACCTGTGTGCCAGAGTTGTGGACGGCGACCCATGGCCAGTGCTGACAGGATAGCTGGTCTTTGTCAGATGTGGGTCAGCCGGACATCGGATAGCAGAATGTCCACAGATGGGATATGAGCAGCGATCTGAGGGCTTTGTCAGACCTGTTGGTTCAGCAGCAGGAAGACCGAGGACTGTTCCTCCACGCCTGAGGGATTTGCTGGTAGAGGTGGTGGTTCTAGTTCTGCACCACGGAGACCACCTACGATTCAGAGGGAGCAGAGTAGTTCTGTCGCTTCAGCTCCTGTTCCAGTTCAGCCACGAGTTTACAGTCTGAGTCAGCAGGAGCTCGTGATGCTCCGGATGTTGTGACAGGTACGATTTACATTTCTGATCAGCCCTGTCGTGTTTTGTTTGACTCTGGAGCGAGTCATTCTTTCTGTCCGAGCATGTTTTGAGATTTTACATTTGGATTCGATGGTTTTACCGGTTTCTTTGTCTGTGGATTTTACCGGCTGGGAATCCATTGGTTGCTCGACAGTTTTGTTTGTGTGAGATCGAGATTTCTGGCAAGAAGTGGAAATCGAGTTTGATTCGATTGCCGATTTCGTCGTATGATGTGATGTCTGGGCATGGATTGGCTGAGTCAGTATGAAGCCCAGATTGACTGTCTGAAGAAGCAAGTGAGTTTGCTTGTGGTGGAGAGAGAGTTGTATTTCAGGGATTACGAGGTGTTCTCCCAGTCTGGTTTCTGTGTTGGAGGTAAGCAGGATGTGGAAGAAAGGATGCCCAGTGTTTTTAGCTTCGGTGCGGGATCTGAACCTGGAGGTTGGTTCTTTTTCTGAGATCCCTGTGGTACGGGAGTTTGCTGATGTTTTTCCTGAAGGTTGGTTGGTTTACCTCCGGATAGAGATGTGGAGTTCTCTATCGATGTTTTTCCGGGTACCGCTCCGATATCGAAAGCTCCGTACAGGATGGCACCGAAAGAACTTTCTGAGTTGAAAGTTCAGCTTCAGGAGTTGGTTGACAGAGGTTTTGTACGTCCTAGTGTTTCGCCCTGGGGAGCACCTGTATTATTTGTGAAGAAGAGGACAGTACACTCCGTATGTGTATTGATTACAGAGATTTGAACAAGGTCACGATCAGAACAAGTACCCTTTGCCTCGGTTGACGACTTGTTTGATCAGCTTTCCGGATCTTCGGTATTTTCGAAGATTGATTTGAGATCCGGATACTATCAGGTGAAGGTGAAGGAAACTGATGTGGTGAAGACTGCTTCAGTACTCGGTACGGGCACTACGAGTTTTTGGTTAGCCTTTTGGGTAACCAATGGCCTGCGATTTTTATGGATCTGATGAACCGAGTATTCAGGGAGTATTTGATCAGTTTGTGATCGTCTTCATTGACGATATTCTGGTATATTCTGCATCGGAGGATGAGCATGCCAGACATTTGAGGATTGTGTTGGAGACTTTGGGAGGCATCAGCTGTATGCCAGTTCTCTAAGTGTGAATCTGGCTGAAGAGCATTTCATTTCTGGGGCATGTGGTTAGCGGAGAAGGCATTTCGGTAGATCCCCAGAAGATTCAGGCGTTTGCTGATGGCCAGAGCCGACTACGGTATTTGAGGTACGTAGTTCTTGGGCATGGCCGGGTATTATAGGAAGTTTGTGAAAGGATTTTCACAGATTTCGACTCCTCTGACGAGACTGACTCAGAAGTCAGTACCTTTTGTTTGGACACCGGAGTGTGAAGCTAGTTTTCAGAGATTGAAGGAGTGTTTGACTTCAGCTCCAGTGTTGGCACTTCCGTCAGTACGGAGGGTTTCCAGGTGTTCAGTGATGCTTCACTGAAAGGATGGGTTGTGTTCTGATGCAGCATGGTCAGGTAATTGCTTATGCTTCGAGACAGTTGAAACCACATGAGAAGAATTACCCGACGCATGATCTGAGTTAGCTGCAGTTGTTTTGCTTTGAAGATTTGGCGTCATTACCTGTATGGCGTCAGATGTGAGATCTTTACTGATCATAAGAGCCTGAAGTACATTTTTACTCAGAAGGATCTGAATCTGAGACAGAGGAGGTGGCCTCGAGTTGATCAAGGACTACGATTTGACTATTCAGTATCAGCCTGGGAAGGCGAATGTGGTAGCGACGCTCTGAGCAGGAAGTCTTCTGGACTCTCAGGTATTCACCACCTGTGATGACTTTCTGATTCGTGATTTGGAGAGATTGCAGTTGGAGGTGGTTTCCTCCAATGATTTGGAGTTGGCTCAGATGAGTATTCAGTCTTCTTTGGAAGCACGGATTCAAGAAGCCCAAAGTTAGATTCTGATTATTCGAAGTTGATAGCTCAGATTGGATCGGTAAGACTCCAAACTCGAATTTCTGATTCTGGTGTTATTTTCTGTAAGAACAGTTGTGGGTACCTGTGTCTGGAGATTTGAGGCGGGAGATTCTGAGTGAATCTCATCTTTCTGGCTACACTGTTCATCCAGGCAGTGGTAAGATGTACGCTGATATGAAGCTTTTTTGGTGGCCTGGGATGAAGAAAGATGTAGCAGAGTTGTGTCGAGATGCGAAAGCCTGTCAGTTGGTGAAGGCAGAGCATCAGCGACCAGGTGGACTGTTGCAGTCGTTGCCTATCCCTGAATGGAAAGGTGAGGAGGTAACGATGGACTTTTGCGATGGGCTTTCCTCGATCACGACAAGGTCTGATGCCATTTGGGTGGTTGTAGATCGATTGACCAAGTCAGCCCATTTTCTTCCGATCAGACAGACGGATTCAGTTGATCGATTGGCACAGATTTATGTGAAGGAAATAGTCAGATTGCACGGTGTGCCTCGTGTGTGATCGTACTGATCGAGATGGACGCTTTACTTCCAGACTTTGGAAAGGCATTCAGCAAGGCTTGGGTACGAAACTGCATTTCAGTACAGCCTTTCATCCTCAGACCGACGGACAGTCTGAGAGGACGATTCAGGTACTGGAAGATCTGTTGAGACTTTGTGTTCTGGACTTTAGGGAAGCTGGGAAGATCATATTCCGCTGATTGAGTTTGCTTATAACAACAGTTTTCAGTCCAGTATCGGTATGGCACCGTACGAGGCTTTGTATGGCAGGAAGTGTCGTACTCCTTTGACTCCGACCTCCTTCGGAGATAGACAGGCTTTGGGGGCCACTTTTGCTGATGAAACTGCTCAGAAGATCAATTTGATAAGAGAAAGATTGAAAGCCGTCAAGATCGACAGCAGAAGTATTACAATCAGAAGCACAGATTTGTTGAATTTCAGGTCGGTGACTTTGTGTACGTCAAAGTCAGCCCGATGAAGAGTGTGAGCAGATTGGTCAGGTAAGCAAGCTTAGTCCAAGGTATGTTGGACCTTTTGAAGTTTGTGAAAGAATTGGAAAAGTCGCTTACAGTTATTGCTTTCTGAATCTATGCCGGATGTGCATAATGTGTTTCACGTATCCACTCTGAGGAAGTGGGTTTCAGACTCTGGGAAAGTTGTCAGCTGGTGAGGTGGAGATTCAGGGAATCTGGCTACAAGGAAGAGCCAAGCTTATTTTGGCGTACGACGTCCGAAAGTTAAGAAATAAAGAGTTCCGATGGTTAAAGTCCAGTGGAAGCACCGGACTGCACGGGAAGCAACTTGGGAGAAGGAGTCTGATATGAGACGGTCGTACCCGTACTTTTTTTGACTGCGTTTGGACTGGATAATGTCGAGGACGACATTTTTCTGAGTTGGGGAGATTGTAATATCAGTTTTTGCTCCAGGTTCGTCCGGGACGAAGTTGGATCGTCGGGACGATCGGTACAGGTTGTGCAGAAAATCAGTTTTGGTTGTATGATTCGTCGGGACGAAAATTGGATCGTCTGGACGAAAATTCTCCCGTGAACCCTTCGCCAGGACGATATGTGATTTGTCGTCTGGACGAAATTCCTCTTCATGGATCGTCCGGTACGAAGCTCGATCGTCCGGGACGATCAGTCTGGATAATATAAATTGAGATATTTTGAAGAGAGAGAAAAAGCTGAGGAGAGAGAAAAACGAAGGAAAAAGTGGAAAAGCGGATTTTCGGGCGACGCCGAGCGTTTTCGTCCGAGGAGACTGTTGAGGAAATTGTTGCACGTCACGGTAAGGCACAATCCACTTCTAAATTTTCAGAACCGTCGTGTTGGCGGTATTTTCTGTCCGGATTTTGTTTCCGTTAGCGATTTTCGTCCGTATTTTTGAACGGTTCAGCTTTTACCGCGTAACTTCTGGTATATCGTTGCCGTGACGAGTGTGCACATTTTGGTTATATTTGGAAGATTTTTGTCGGATATTTTTGATTCGACTGTGTTTTTAGTCGACTGGATTTTTCTGTGAACTTGGAAATTCTCTGTGCAGTGAATAAATGTTCTGAAATGTTGATATCTATATTCTGTGCGAATTTGGTGAATTTTGATTTTCGGGAAAATTGTGTAAATTCTGTACACTGCCGTTGTGCTGCCCGATTTTTGAGTAATTCCTGATTTGTCCGGATTTTCTCTGAATTGATATGCTCTGTATATGCTATGGAAAGGGAGTTATAAGGGGCCTGGATCCTATGAGATTCAGTTAGTGAAACGGAAATCTGAAATGAGCTCAATCTAAAATTTTGATTTTGTTCTGTTCCGGATCCGAGGAAAAATCTGTTTAGGTGCTATATGCACTATTTTATATACTGGTGCTGGAAGCACATCTGATCTGTTCTGGTGCTATAAGCACATTTGTCTGGTGCCGGGGGCACACTTAGCTTTAATTACTCAGCTATTATTCTGGTGCCGGGGCACATTTAGCTATTAATTAAATATCTGATATATGCTGAGTTTATTCTGTTCTGATATGATCTGTACGAATCTGATTCTGTTGATCTGATGTGTCTGATCTGTTCTGTTTCTGATTTGATCGACTTCTGTTTCCGTACAGTTCTGTTTGATTTGATATCTGTCCGATTCCGTTCTGATTTCTGTACGGATTTGTCTGCTGTATTGGTTTTGAGTTTCTGAGGATTTTGATTGGAGGTTTGTTGCTTTGCTGAGCTGTTGAGCTCACCCTTGCTTTCTGGTGGTTTTCAGGTTCTGGGAAGGGCAAGGAAGTCCAGGATTAGATTTCAGAGTCTGATCAGATTAGGTACTTTTGTACTTTTGATTTTTGTACAGTCATGGCTTTCCTGTTCTGTCTTTCTTTCTGTTGGAAGCCATGTACTGTTCTGTAGATGATTATTTTGAGGAAATGATTTTCAGATAGATGTTTTGTTCTGCTGCATTTGATGTTTAGTAGCTCTGTTGTTCGTGTGCTTCTGTTGAGTTAGAATTTGGAAGATCAGTTCAGAAACCTAATCCAAAGCCAGATCCTGGTTAGCTTTTCTCCGTCGCGATCCGGCGCGGGCGGGATCCGTCTCGTCTCGGGTCGGGTCGTGACACTCTCTCTCTCTCTCTCTCCGCTCGTGGCTCTCTTGCCGCCATTCCACAGGTATCAATAGCCATCAATGAGGGATCAAGATCAGTTGCCTCCTTCCCCTCCTCTTCTTCAAATCACTCTGATCACACCACCACCAACCTCTCTATACCAGCTCCGCTAAAGTTTCTTATCTCCAACATCAAAAACCTCATACCGCACTCTCTTTCCGCCGACAACTACGCAATTTGGCGCATCCAAATCCCACAACAATTCTCCGTAAATGGCTATGTCGGACACCTCACCGGCGCAACGCCTCCTCCCATGGATGCCACGTCTCAAGAATCCACCCAGGGGCATCTAGTGGACAACACTTATCTCCGCATTGTTCTCCACAATTTCTCCCTCCATCCTACCATACGCCATCTCCTCCAACACTGCCCAAGATGTTTGGATGGTTCTTGAAATTGCGCTTCAACCCAGTCGTTCTCGAGTTATCCAACTCAAGACGAACTTCATCACATTCAAATGAAGGATCTAACAATGCAACAACACCTTACTCAAATAAAATCCATCATTGACAACATCGCCGCTTCCGGATCAAAACTTGATCCAGAAGATATCGTTATTTACATTCTTAATGGTCTCCCTCCTACATACAATTCTTTAAGACTGTCATCCGCACGTCCCTCCTTCCCATCGATCTTGATACGCTATATTCCCTCATCTGCAGTGAGAAATCAACATTCACCAAGAACTCATCAAAGAAACCTGACTCATGTGCTTCCACCCACCTTGCATCGGACAACAACAATCTACATCAATACAACGCTTCACAGGACCCAACACGGTCTCGATTGCAAATGGATCGTCTTTACCCATCCCAATTCCGGTCAGGGCCTCCTTCCGCTACCTGACACTCCCGTAAGTTTCATTTATGTAATCTGCTTCATGTCCTATCTCTAACTCATAATCTTTATCTGCATCTAAATAAACGTAAGATATTGTCTCTATAGTTTCTATGCTAGCGGTTTTGAAATTAAAGATCTCCAAGACCATCATCCGCTTCTTCGTGGGCATCTTCATAACGGTCTTTATCAGATTTAGCTAGGCAAATTTGTGTCCCAAACCTTCTTTATTTTCTATCCTATTCAGATCTGATTTCTAATTAATTCTTAAAGGTCTCTCCTCTTTGTTTTTTTTTTTTTCCCTTCAACCCTTTGTTCACCTGAGTTGTTCTAGCTAAAAGATCCTCCCCTCATGAGATACTTTTATTTTGTCATTCGAATGGTTATGATAGGTTTTAATCAAGCCATCTCCCGTCTAGATTTTTTTTTTTTTAAATTATAATTATCTTCTACTTTGCAATCTTTCATCCTGTGAAATTAACGCTTGATGTTTTGTAGATTGCTACTATAAGTTTTTTTTTTAATGTATGATAGTCAATCCTCTACCTATTTTTATAATGGATGATCATGTGCTTCTTTTGAAGGATTCTGTTTGGTAGCTGCTCAATATTTAGTTTTCTTTTTGCTGTGTTTCTTCTCTTCAGATGATCCATCCATTAATTTGTTACTATTTATTTCACACCTTTATTATATATATCAAACTCGAGTTTTCCGAACAAACCAACCCTATAAATTTTTTTAATGACTAGATACTTGGCTTGACTCTGTTCTTTTTACACCCCTAAATAAGAGTGATAAGAACAGGACGTCGCAATATATATAATAGAATCATTGTTTAAAAAAAAACCTAAAAAAACAATGTGAGCCCATAGAATAGGCGTTTATATTATTCAATCATTAGTCGCCATTAACTTATCATTGAATCTAACTTTTATAATCTTTTTGCAAAACCAATGGGCATGAATCAGGAATGGAACACATGCAATTAACTGGGACCCAAACAGAAGGAAGAAGACGCAACAGACGAAAGTGAGAGTATGACGTTGAGCTTTACTTACTGCCTTTACAAGTGATTTGGACATCTCCAGGTGTCCAAAAAAGTTCAAAGGGCACTGAGGCGTTTCAATTGAGAGGATCATTTGCTGATCTGTTTGCCATATGGGTGCAATGGGGACCAACCCATCCCTTTGGGGGTCCGGACACCTGACGTAGCTCTACATTCGGATACCTGACGTAGCTCTACATCCAGACGCTAGTAAATATGTCTCCACGTGCTCCTACTCTTTACCGCACGGCCCGACGACGACCCGACCCGGACCGGAACTTGGTATTGCTATGTTTGCTTATTGCTGAGGCATTGCTTGACAATAACGAGAAATACCGCTCTGTCAAGATAAATGCCTAGTAATACCGAGCAATACCAAGCAAAACCGGGGTATTGCTCGGTATTGGTCTTGATAGAATGGTAATTATCGTTATGGCCGAGCAATATCGAGCAATACTAAACATACCCCGGTCTGCACAAATCACCAATGCATAGCAATCCCGGGTCCGGTCCGGGTCGAGTCGTCGGGCCGCGCGTAAAGTGTAAGAGCACGTGACATCATTTTACTGGCATCCAAACGTAGAGCAACATCAGGACACCGACCTAATAAAAATTCCTTTGGGGGGAGGGGGGTGGATAATTACATAGAAAAAAAAAGTTTAAAATTTAATATTTTTTTAAATTAAGAATTTGTTTGGGACAACTTTCTTAATAATTTCAACAACTGATTTTTAATACACAAATTTCTGAATTAATGAAAAATATTGATGTCCCAAAAAACCAAATGATACTAATTTAGTTGATAAAAATTTTAATAGTTATTGTCAAAAGAATGAGGTAAGATGTATATAGTGATATAAAGTTGTCTTGAACGAATCTTAGGTTTCGTTTGGACGACTTTTTTATTATTGTTTTAAGAAATAATGAAAAAATTTATCTCAAACCAAGTCTTAATCTCTTAAGTCATCATGAGAAATTTTTGGACTTCATTCTCTGCAAGGCCAAAAGGTCACTTCAAACTTAGCGCAAGCAAATTCGGATATGTCACACTTAATAGTTATATGGAGAGAGCCAGCAATTTAAAATAATAAAGTTAGAAATCATCCCATGGACAGTTAACATGATCTAATGATTGTTTACTTATTTCTAAGTAAAATTTACAAATCAAATCCCTTTCTTGGACCCTACTAAGCACATAGTTTAGAGAAAAAAAAAAAGAAACAACGGGAGGCAAAACAATTTGGGACCTAATGATTGCAAATATTATTCAAAATTTATTCAGGAGCCAAAAATTTCTTTTGATAATTTGAGCAATATAATTATGAATTTATATACATGAGCAGTATATACATAATAACATAAGTCCTTAAATACCAAATAATTGATTTAGACGACTTAGTTTAGGATGATTTTCTTTTTGCTCCTTATAACAATTTTTTTACTAAAAAAGCTGTTTTAAAAATAATAAAAAACTGTCCAAACGAAGTCTTAAAATTTAAACTTTCTTCTAACTGTATAAGGCTTCATTTGGGAGGTTTTTCTTATTGCTTCTTAAAGTAAATTTTTTTGGATAAAATTTTTAATTTATGTACTAAAATTTACTTTAAAAAGTAGTAAGAAAGCTGTCCTAAACGAAGTCTATATTGACATTTTTTTAATATTAATCACTCATTAATAAATAAGAACAAACAAAGAGCCGAGTTCAAGGCTATAGGCCATTAATTGGATCGGCCTACAATTGTGAACGAGTTGAGTCGAGCTGAGTAGTCTTGAAATGAATTTGGCTTCATCAATTTATAAAATATTCATGTTCGTTCGAGTTCGAGCCAACTTTCATTTGTATGTTTATACTATGTTTGTTCTTTTTTTTTTAATAATTTGTATATAATTTATCTAATTAATTGAACGGGTACTTCAATGAGCTAAATAACAAGTTAAAAATTCGATTGAATTGTAGGCTTTCAAATTAATTTACAACTGGGTTGCGGAGAAAGTGTTTTGGGATCATAGGGCATGAGCAAAAAAGAGGAAAGAGAAGATGACTAATGAGATGAAAGACCAACAAATATATGAAACAAGAAATATAAGCACTCATCTTGAAGTGTTGATTTGGAGTTTTGACCATCGAATAAAAGATATTGATTAATTGGCTTAAATATCTCAAAAAATATCGGAAATATAAATTATTTAACATATAAGGGACAAATATTCTAAAAAACTAATTTAATTAAAATATGATAAGTAATACATATTCATAAAAAATAGTTAATTGAAAATAATTTAAAACATTAATAATTGATATATCATCAAAATTTATCTGGATAAAGCATTAATCTCTAGGCAAATTTGAGTTGGAAATGTTCGAAATTAAATTTGGTGCCATATGAACTCAATTTCAGCAAACTTATAGTCGAATTGAATGTCTTGAAAAGACGAACCTAACAACGCTAAATTTGACTCAATCCGAGCCCAAATGGACCCAAAGCATATTGGAATGTTCAAACATAAATTGGATGACCAAATGATCACCAAATATGACATGCTTATAGTAGAATCGAGCAGCTCGACGAGCCAAATCTAACGAGCCCAAGATTGTCAAATTCTGACATCATTAAGACACTCAAATACTCAATAAATAGTCCATATCAAGAGGTTGATATCAGTCGCTCATTAGAAACACTCCTAACTTGCCTTTGATCTTCTCCTTATTACTAGCCATGTCATTTATAAAAAATTAATAATACCATTCTCATTTTTCACATGAAGGGGGACCAAGGAGGGGGAGGCAAGGAAAAGAAGGAAGAGAGGAGAAAAAAAGAAATTTGAGATTTCTTTGGCCAGACTTCTACTCGGCACTAGCCATCATCAAACCACTGCCCAGCCATTAGACGTCCCTGGACTTTTGCCGAATTTTCGTTAGGCCACCAACTATCGTCGACCTGCACTTCGAAAACTGTCACTCGCTGGCTACGGTCCACTGCAATTGTCGTTGTCCAACTATGATTTCTTCCGACCACCGTAACTTGACTACCATCTTTTTGACCTCCAACTTTTGACCGCCGTCACCCGACTACGATCTTCCAACCTCGTCACCCGGCAACTACAATCCTTCCGACCACTACACATCCAACTATGGCCTTTCCGACCTCCGCGTTCGCCAAGTACGATCCTTACCGACCATCGTCACCCCACAATAGTCTTTTGAACTTCCATTGCCCGTCGACTATGATCCTGCTGACCAAACCATTAAATATGTCAATACTGATGTATATTAGCTACATCGAGTCAAGGTCTTCCCCCGTAGGAAGGGCCTCATTTGTACTTAACTGCAAATACTAGTGGATTCATTTAAACTGAACAATGCCCCGTGGGTTTTCCCCTTTTTAGTGGTTTACACATAAAAACTTTGGTGTCTCATACAAATATACGTCAATCTTTCATTTATTTGTGTGTTATATCTACATACAAAGCTAAGACATTAAACTTTATATTTCTTTACCGACGCATATTCTATGAGGCAATAATATATGCTTATAATTAAATAAATTTTATATTTATTTAAATAGATACAATTTTTATTGAGTAATAATTAATTTAAGCATTGATAATAATTTGAGTGA